>JANSVA010016926.1:0-15283 GCA_025504915.1 Erythroxylum reticulatum | reverse complement strand
AGATTAGGACTTTAATCATGCATTTGGTTACTCCCACTATTTTATTCAAAATAATAGCCTTCACTACTATTTGGAAATATTACTCTAATCTTTCTAGTGAGCTAAGATCTCATTCAAATATAGTTGATCTTAAGTTTGCTCAACAAACTAACTAAACCTAAATTAGGTAGAAAATAACTTTATCAATCACATCTCATGTGACTCCTGGATTCGTCATGTGCTAGCTCTTGCCAAAATATATCTAATATATTATTCCTAACTCTGCCTCTAAATTCATGTGATCACGAGTTTGCTCATCCAAAACACACAAATTTAGTTAAGTAGAACCCATTATCATAAGACTAAACATGTTCGGGTTAAAGCGGCCTTGAGTTTGCTCAACAAACGTACACTAAACAAAAATATGGTTTACTCTTATAATAATGGAAAGCACTCAACAAGCCTGCACTAAACAAAAATATGGTTTACTCTTGTAATAATGGAAAGCAATAATCACGTTTTTTAGTGTACTTAATATTTTAACAAAGGATTTTGTTCATCTCATCAAACATAAATTTGCATGTAAAATATTACGCATATAAAACATACAATCATATATCCAACACACACACACACACACACAAACACACATAAAGTATACATCTTATGTACGCATAATCAAATTATATGCATAAAATATTGAGCATCGTTTCATAATCTAAAATAACATTTCCAACTTCTTGGAAAAATTAAATTACATTAAAACCATTGAGTCTTAAATAAATTAGGTTCTTATTCCAAATATAAATTTAATTTTATTTGAAATTTTTTTTCAAATCCAATTGGAAACTATTTCTAATTTTTCTTAACTCCTTTAACAAAATTTAATTGAAAACAATTTTCAAAATTTATTTTTCTTACTTATTATAATTTTGAAAAATTAGAAAAACTTCTTTTTCAAAATTATATAAGCAACAGATTCTAATCCAATTAGAAAACTATTTCTAATCTAATTAGAAATTATTTATCCTTAATTAAAAAAATATTTTCTAAAATTAAAAAGAAAACTACTTTCAAAATTAAATTAAAAACTTTTAAATTTAATTAAGAAAGTCCTTTATATTATTTATTCAGAGATTGATTTCTTAATAAATAAGCAAACTTTTCTTTAATAAATTAGAAAACTATTTTAAAAAATATTAAAGAAATTTCATTTTTCTTACTTAATAAATAAAACACTTTTCAGAATTTAATGAAGAAAAATATTTTTTCTAACAAGTCAATAAACTTATTATTCATAAATAAAGAAACAATTTCTAAATAAATGAATAATAATTCTCTAAACAAATAAAATCATAAATTTTAAAAATTTCTCAATCAAATTGAAATAAATAAATTTAATTAAGAAACAATTTTCTTAATTACTTAAGAAAATACTTTTCATAATTTTAAGGAGCTTAATTAATTAATTTCAATATAATTGAAACTAATTAATTCTAATTTTAGAAACTATTTTTCTAAAATTAATTAGTAATCAATATAATTATTAATCTTAATTAAATTAAAAATAATTAACTTTAAAATTGATTTTTAAATTTTAAAATAATTTTAAAATTTAATTAAATTAAGAATACATTGTTACTAACTAAAATTATTCCTTTTTAAGTTTTAAGTCTGGTAACCAAACAAATTCATCTTCTTCACGTTGCGGCGCTATCAACTTCTCACTGTAGCTTGATGTGACCAATAAGGTTAGAGTTTTTGGTTAACTTGTTCACATAAATCTCCAGCATTTCCCTCCCACTTTTGCCCCAGTTTGCCACCGTTGTTGACAGCTTCCCCAGCAATCTTCGACGCTTCAGCCCATCAAGATATTGGAAAGGCCTCTATCACGCCATCCCATGACGCATCGCTTCGCATCTCCAATAGCTCCTGGCAGTTGCCAGAAATCGTAAAACAATCAAATACCCAAACGCAATTGCAAGCCACCGTTAACACAAAACAACCAGAATCCACGTTCAAATGAAATGGGACTCACTGAATTGGGTTTCATAAATCAAGTGGCTGCTATTTTTCGTGTATATATATATATATATATATGCATATAGGCAGCAACTTTGCAAATTTGCAAACATCACATAGGCAGAAAACACAACCAAAAATTTCAACCTCAAAGCACAATCTCCATCACCAAGTTTCCAGAATCCACATTCAAAACATGTAGGAAAAATAAGGAGAACGTGGGATGTGTTTTTCATAACAAACAACACAAAGAAAAAAAAAACACCATAACACAACAACTCAGCCCCAGTGCCTTCTCGGTTTAGCGATCTATTTTGTGACATCACCATGTCTTTTAATGCGTAAAACCGGTACACACAACCAAAGGTAGCAGTATCCTTATTGTCTAATTCTGGGTTTCTAGGTTTCTTATTTTCAGAAATCGCGAACATCCTTGTTTTCTAGAAAACGAAAACTCATCTAGAAATTGAAATTTTGAGCAAAGTCCATAAATAATTGATTTTTCTAGATACTCGCACAACAAAACTAGTACAGAAGCAAATCCAGCAAAAAACAACCAAAGAATGAGTAGTTACTTCGAGAATCTGATCTGATTTTTTAATTCCAAATTTCAGTAGATAACAATAGAAATTTTAATCAAATTAAAGAATTAAACTCTGGCTCTAATATTATTGTTGGAAAATTCGGTTGAGATTTAATCCTGACCGTAATGAATAGTCACGAAAGTTTTTCGTTGATTCCCTAAAAAATAAGATCTATTTAATTCTATAAAATGATCAACACAAATTATAATAAAGCGAAAATTTAATTCGCACCTTATTTCAAAGCTTAATATTTGTCTTGTCATATCCCTAAAACTATTCCCGAAATTGATCTGTCCCAACCACAATAACCGCACAAGTGTCCGGCCTTTAACAGTATTTACAGAATAGGTTGAGAGAACTCTGCAATTCTTACAAAGAGAGTTAAGCAAGAAGTGTTAGCTCCATAGAGCTTAAGCCTATTTATAATAAGCTTTAGACGTTTTAGTAATTTAATTGAAGTTAAATTCTAATTTTAATTAAACTTTAATTAGAATTACAAATAATTCATATTAAATACCAATTATGCTCATATAAGATTTAATATCTCATGTTGATCCTTATTTATTAAATATCTCATATTTAATTATAAAGTTTCTCAAACTTTACAATCAAGTCCAACTTGATAAAACTAACTTTGTTATCTCCAACCCATTCTACATGTGAGACCCATTAAGTTCTCAAATATATTGGCAATGATTATAAAATCTAATTTTAATTCATAATTAAAATTAGATAAATTAAACTCCTTTTAATTTATCTTTAATTCTCCAAATAAATAATTTATAATCATAGATCAAGATTGACATCTAGTAACGCATTATGACCACCCAAATATTTAGGAATGTCAAAGTAGTTTTGACTAACCTTTCCATGCATAATTTCTCCTCACATTTCAATTAAATTACTATTTTCAATTAAACTTTAATTAGAATTACAAATAATTTTAATTAAATACCAATTATGCCCATATAAGATTCAATATCTCATATTGATCCTTATTTATTAAATATTTCATATTTAATCATAAAGTTTCTCAAACTTTACAATCAAGTAAAACTTGATTAAATTAACTTTGTTCTCTTCAACTCATTAGATTCCCAAATATATTAGCAATAATTATAAAATATAATTTTAATTCATAATTAAAATTAGATAAATTAAAATTCTTTTTTAATTTTTTTAATTATCCAATTAAACAATTTATAATCATAGATCAAGATTGGCGTCTAGCAATGAATCATGACCACCTAAATATTTAGGAATGTCAAAGTGGTTTTAACTAACCTTTCCGTGCGTTATTTTTTCATATAATTCAATCCTTTCATCATATAATGTTCTGATTAGACATAGAGCATAAAATTAATGTCTACTATAATTTGAGTCTAATCATATTAATACTCTGCCATTAGCTATCAATTCAATTAATTACATTTGTAGACTATTTCCAAAGCCTCATTTCACCTTGGCTAAGGATTTCTTGAATTAATACTAATCGAGAACAACGAAACATTCTCCCTAATTAATTTAGGGTGATGAATCATATTTTTATCATTTAACTATCTCTATATAGTTCATGCTATATCCAATGACAACCGATTAAACGACTTATGATTAAATAGATCATAATTAGTATCAAAACATAGTGATCCTCATACAAGATAACTGTTGGGTCCCATTTCCGGAACCCAACTCTTGTTTAGATAACATAAATGTTGGGCACCATTTCTGGAACCCAACTCTTGCGAAAACATAATCACTAAACTTATTTCAATGAAGTTTCCTTAACCATCATCGAATCCTTTTCTTATTTTGATACCATAATTGTGTTGGACCCCGATTCTGGAGCCCAACATTCCTTATCATAAGACGTGTGCATGTGCTTGCTAACATGCAAGGTTATTCCCATTTAATCCTCATTAGTCATCCTTGGTTCATCCTTATTTCTTAATACCGTAGTATCGGGCCCTATCTTCCAAATCTTTCTTATACTGAAGCAAATATCCTATACTCAACATTCATTCAGTTATTGAGCATCTTAGAGGCTGGGTTGAAAATTTCTATTCCTTCGGATCATTTCATAGCTCTATGCCTCTAGTTTATCTAAACACGAGGTTCATCTCATTTGGAAGTCGAATAACGAAGTTATGACTGAAAGAATCAAACAAAGGTCTTATCCTTCAATATATAGAACTTATCTCGGGCCAATTAGCATAACTCTCTCTCCAAATGTCAAAACAAAGTGTTCTTTGGATTATCAGAAAAAAAGGATTCAAGATCTACAATTTTTATGAAGACCTTAAAGATAAATTCTATCGTCTGAAGGGTCAAAAATGAAGTAGACGACATCATTGGATGAATAGTGTACAGAAGAAGAAGTTTAGGTCACATAAGTAGAAAGCAGACGAAGCGAAAAGCAGATGAAGCAGAAAGAAGACGAAATAAGAAGGCAGACGAAGCCTAAGAGTAGATGAAACAAAAGACAGACAAATCAGAAAGAAAATGAAATGAAAAGCAGATGAAGAACAAAGCAAACGAAGGAAAAAGGGCAGACCAAACAAAAAGATAGACGAAGTAAAAAGGGCAGACGAAGCCTAAGAGCGGATGAAACAAAATACAAACGAATCAAAAAGCAAATGAAACAAAATGCAAACGAAGCGAAAAGCAGACGAAGCAAAAAGGACATAAGAAACAAAAAGATAAACGAAGCAAAAAGGGCAGACGAAGCCCAAGAGCAGACGAATAAAAAAATAGACGAAGCAGAAAGCAAACGAAGCAAAAAGGGCAGACGAAACAGAAAGCAGACGAAACAAAAGTCTTAAGATGAAACAGGGTCAACTTAAGACGAAGCAAGGTCTTAAGACGATGTAGGGTCAACTTAAGACGAAGCAAAGTCTTAAGACGATGCGGGGTTAACTTAAAACAAGGCAAAGTCTTAAGACGATGCGAGGTCAACTTAAGATGAATGATGTCATCACAGATGATGCATCTTTACAGACGATGCATCCCTACAAACGTAATGATGTCATCACAGACGGTGTGATGTCATCACAGATAAAGCGTCTTTACAGACAATGCATCTTTGCAGACGATGCATCCCTACAGACGTAATGACGTCATCACAAATGATACGCCTTTATCCTCCTAAGCATTTCCTTTTCTAAAGACCATAACTCTTGATCTAGAGGTCCACAAATTCCGTACTATATACTGATGGAAAGCTAAAAGAAAAACCTACAACTTTCATGAGACAATTTGGTCTAATTCAGCCTAGATCAATCTAGGTTTCTTTTCCCTTTAATCATAACACAAGTTTTACCCTATAGAAGGCTTGAAACTTTGCATTTCGCAAACTTGAAATGTCTTGATATTAACCAATTAGTTACCAAATTTGACTTCATGAAACTCTCGAAACTTAACTTATTTGTCTCTTCATATCCAACTACATCTGATCAATCATAATTCCTATTTTTCCTTCCCATGAATCTCACTTCGGTGTACGTGTGTGTATATATATATATATCCTCAATTTATGCTTAAAGACCATCTGTTCAAGCTGATAATCATCTCAATATCATCCAATACAGTTTTTTTACAAAGCTTTGATGGCATTCTAAGCCACATTACAACCTCATCTCAAAGCCTCAAATTTACAACAATTCTTAAACAAATAAACTTGGTATGCAACTATAACATTATTCATTCCCAAAACCAACTCAAACTATAGATTAAGCAAATTTGGAGAATTTCCCCTAGACTCTTGATCACTTGATCTCTTAGTTATCACCTAAAGATGGAGTAAAAAGGGGGTGAGCTTGAAGACTCGTGGGTAACAGTTTATAACAAAAACAGATAAGCAAAACTTTTGAAACCATTTTTCTTGTCATAGAAAACTTTCATTGAGTTTATATAAAACGAGTTTCTTAGGCTTTCAGCCAAAATCTACAAGTCACAAAACATGAATGCATCAAACTTGCTAACATAACATGAGCACATAAGTACATCAGAATGGCTTGGGTGGATCCAAAAACAAAACGTACTACACAATTCTCATAAGGATCTTGTGTAGTCGTGAATTTAGGGGAGTCCATACCACTAGCGGGCAGGCAGAAGAAGTCTTTAACTTGGTCAACATGCATGCGACAGAACTTAGGGGGCCACCACAAACCCACATAACACATATTTCATAACTTGTAAACTTGTTGTCCAAAATGACACTTCTTGAAAACTTGTTTGTCATAGACATGAGAATATTTCAAAAACATGGCTTCATAATCATGTTATCTTTTCATAAATCACTTGCAAAGTCTTTTCACCAAATATCAACATAATTCATGTAACAAACGTATAACAATTTCACAATTCATTCAAAAGCAATAGATGCAACACTTATAATGCAATTGAAATCAGTAAACTTCTTTGATTTAAAGAAAACAGTAATGACTTATTTATTCTATTATAAATATGTACCCACCTTGATTTCCTTTCTTAAAGACTTGCTTAACATGCTTCTTCTCTTTACAAATAACTTAAGGTATCAAAGGTTCTTTCCTGCTGCATCTTTAATGCGTACTCCGTGAGATGATCTACTGAAATATGCCTTTTGTTCCTCTTGCCTCTCTTGATCTCTGGCTTCTTTTGTCTTTCTTGATTTCCTTGATTCTTCACCAAATGAAGAGATCCTTGGATCAAATGGAAGCTCTTCTCTTCCTCTACCTTTTTCCCTTTTTGAACAACCTCAAACTCTCTCTTGAAAGTTAAGAAAATTGAAACCCTAGCTTATTTTTTCTTCTTTCTCTCTTTCATTTCTTTTTTTGCTTCTCTCTCTTCTCTCTTTTCTCATCAACGTATCTAACTTCTTCTAGAAAATGCCCAATTCACGTTTTTCTCCTTCTCTTAAATGTAAAACCACATTTTGGTCTTGTCCTTTCAAAAATACCTCTCCTCTCCTTTGGTCTTCCTATTTTGCCCCTTCTTTCATTTTCCTCCTAACTCCTTTAATCTTCTTAAACACCATATTAACTCTAACTTAATTCAAATCTTTCCTTATATGTCGTATGTTCTTGTATCCTTAAGAGCCTTGCCAAAATTACCCTTGAACATACTTATAACCTTAACACTTTAATTCAATCTACACATATCATATAAGCATTTATAAGCTTTCTAACATCAACATAAGAATTAACTCCATAAACTTTCATAAAGATCTTATAATTGATGTAAGTCACACTTATTCATAAAAAAAAAGTTTTGGGGGACAACAATAACTTTGATGATCTCAAGTCAAAGGATCACTTATACAATCATCACAATGATGATTCTATAGACATACAAGTAATTTTTCAAATGGATTTCTCATATCGGGTCTGTTCAATGAACTTGTTCTCTAGCAAGCACCCACACGTTTGTTTAAGTATTTCTATACTTTATCCCATGAGATCGACTACTTCCTTCATAAGGAAAAATAAAACATGTTGTAGTCTTTTTACGTTATATTAATGTTCAATCTTAATAGACCAATGATTAGGAACATTTAGGAATAATACATAAATGCATTATGAATCTCATAATTATAATCTCATTATAATTTCATTTGCAATGTACAATTATCCCATGGGCTTTATTATATACATCTAAACATGTACAAGATAAAGAATGATTTTAAATAATTTGTCATTAAACTATAACTTAAGCGATTGACTGTAGGGCATAAATCAACAGATAGTGGTACCCAATTTAAAAGGCAAGGCATTGCAGTGGCATGCTAGTTATATGAAAATGAAGGGAGAACAAGCTTATACTGAATAAGGAGAATATATGTCTATAACATGAGAGCTCGATTTCATTATTCAAAGCATAAAGGCCCCTTATCAGAACTGATAAACTTGAGGCAGAAAGGCACTTTACAAGAGTATATTGATGCTTTTGACCAATTATGCCTAAAGTTTGAGATCTTTGAAGGTATTGTTCTTAGCTTATTTCTATCTAGATTACTTGATGAAATCTAAATGACTATTCATATGTTCAAGCTTAAAACACTAGCTGAAACCTATTCCCTAGCTAGACTCTTAGAACTCTAAATAACTGCACTATTTTAAAAGCCCAAACCTACACCTATAGTACCTTTACTATCAAACGTAAGACATTTCCTAACCGATAACCTCAGTACTATTTACTATTACAGCCAATACACAGACCAAAACATAAACTACTAATCCAAAAGTACAAACTGGTGTTCAATTACCTACCCCTGCTACTAAACACTTAAATTACCATAATACTCACCATTAAAGAAATTAATGATAGATGAGCTAAGGTTCCTTTACTTTTAGTGTGTGGAAAAGTATGCACCTAGGCAAAAAAAGATAGATTTTTATGATCCACATTAATACTTACGAGGATGCGGCTGATGTTTAAATGAGTGGTAATATATTTCTAAGAGGTTGAGTTATCCAATCATATTTTAATTAGAAAATAGGGCATTCGTAATACAAGAATATAAAGGTGTCATCGTAAGAAGAGATTGCGTATTCTAGTTGACTTAGGGATGTTTGGGTAATCTCAATGTTACTGTGGCTAATGGTCAAGAAATAAGATGTGAGTCCAAATATGAGGACTTCTAATGCAAAATGCAAAGAAGAAATTCTAAAATGAATGTTTTTAATTCTTCCTCTAGAAAATTATAATATAATCTTAGGCGTATAATATGGTTAAACCATTGAAGACATCTTGTGGAATTTCCAATAGTTGAGGATAACATTTAAATCATATGGACTGGAACATATGCTCATAAGGTCCGAGACTGAGTTAAATGGTAAATGCTTTACAGATCTATAAAAAAACTTACAAAATAATAGTATATGCCTTTTAGTTGAGTGATTTCATTTCCATAGTTGGTATCTATCAACGGTTTTCCCAAGGAAACCATAGAGAGTTCTTAGCCTGAGTTATAACAATTGCTTAATGAATTTGAAATAAAGTTTGAGGATTTTGTGTCATCGCTTCCACCTTGTGAGTTTAATCACCAAATTGAGCTTAAGAAAGGAATTTAGCCTATTAATGCTCGACCATAGCACTATGTTGGCCCCTAGAATAATGTGATTGAGAAGATGGTGAAGGAGATGTTTGATGACAGCATCATAAGGTGTAGTCACATTCCTTATACTAGCCCAGTAGTTTTAGTTAAGAAGAAGGATAATATCTAGCGTATGTATGTAGAATATTATGCACTTAATCATGTAACCATTAAAGAAAATTTTCTCATCCTTGTAGTAAAGGAGCTTTTGGATGAATTATGAGGTTTGATAGTATTGTCTAAGATAAATTTGCACTAAGGGTATTAGCATATCATAATGCATGGTGCTAATATTGAAAAACTTGCTTTTCAAACACATGAGCTCATTTTGGTTTCTAATAATGTCCGTTGGCCTTACAAACACTCCTTTAGCATCTTATAAGCTATCTTTTTTCAACCTCACTAGAGGAAATTTATTCCTGCCTTCTTTGGATGATATTAATTTATAGCAAAAATAAGCAGGACATTAAAGGCGTTTATGGGCTATCTTGGAGAAGTTAATAGAGCATAAGTTGCTTTCTAAGCACAAGAAGTGTTTCTTTAGTTATATAAGTATAAAATACTTGATCCATATTATTTTTGGTGAGGGGGTAAGAACAAATCCGATTAAGATTGTAGTAGGACAAATTTGCACACTTATCACTCACATTATCAAATAATTAAGAGGTTTCTTTATATTGGCAATTATATAGAATATTTGTGTTAAACTATGGGAAAATTACATCTCCTCTCATTCTTTTGTTAAAGAAGGATGACTTCTATTAGGATAATAATGCTCAACATTATCTTTGAAATAGTTAAATATAACAATGGTGATAACTTCCGTTATGGCTCTCCCTGACTTCTCTAAAGATTCCTAATAGAGAAAGATGCTAGTGAGATAGAATTAGTGCAGTATTAACTCAAGAGGGCCACCTTTTGTGCTACATTAGCAAGAAATTATCTTCCAGGAACAAATCCCTTTTAATTTTATGAGAATGAGATGGGTGATATTGTTGGCTCTTAAAAAATCGGTCATATTTGGTTTATAAGTACTTAATCAATCGTACAGGTCACTAAAACCTCAAGTATTTCATGGAGCAGAGGTTTACTAAACCAACACAACAAGCATGAATTATTAAGCTAATATAATTTGGCTATAAAATTCAGTATAAGATGAGAAAAGAAAATCAAGTTGCAGATGCTTTATCTCGACTGTGAAAGGTGGAAGTCTATACAGTGACTATCAAGAGTCCTACATTTGTTTTCTTACCTTAAGTTTCAACCACTTAGAAGTCTGATGTTAGGCTTTAATAGATTATAAATAACAAGTTTCAAGGGAATCCACAATTTCTAAACTACAATTGGCATAAAGATAAATTGCATAGGAAGGGTAAATTAGTTGTTAGGGCAAATTCTCTTTTGAGGCAACAGTTAATTCAGTTCTTTCATGCTTCATCATTTATATGGCACTCTAGAGTTCATGCTACTATGCATTTGTTTGATGGGCCAACACTCTGCCCCATAGGGCATAACAGGCCTAATAGTTAGAGGATAAAATTTACCTTTAAAATTGAGTGATTATTTCTTATTACATAAAACTCCCACCTTGATTTCATATGGTGAACAATGCCTTCATCTAACTCTTCATTGCTTTAGATGATAGATCCTAGAGACTTCAAACACTCTTTCTATAGTATTACTTCTAAACAAATCTTTATCTCCATATCGAAAGCCATCCTACGGCCTGAAAAGTTGCACTTTAAGTACTTAAATCTTAGTCCTACTCAATTTAAAATCCTTTAACCCTAATATATCCCTCCAAAGTTCTAACTTGATATTGATACCCTCTTTTGTCTTATCCACTAAATTAATGTCATCAATAAATAACATACTCCAAAACACATCCCTTTGAATATTCTTGATGAGCTCATCCATCACTATTAAAAACAAAAAGGGGCTTAATAAAGAGGCTTAGTGTAGCCCAATATTGATAAAAAAATGTTTTGCATCTCCTCCTATCATCCTTACTCTAATCTTAACACCTTTATACATATCCCGAATAACTTGTATATAGGTTATAGGAACTCCTTTAAATTTTAAACACTTCCACATGATTTCCCTAGGTACCTTATCATGCACCTTCTCTAAGGCAATAAAAATCATATGTAGATTGCGTTGTTTTTCCCTATAATATTTCACTAATCTTCAAAGGAGATGTAAAGCTTCAGTTTTGGACCTTCTTGGCATGAAACCAAACTATTTTCCCAAGATAGTTACATCCTTTATCACTCTCTTCTCAATCACCTTCTCCCATAACTTCATGGTGTGAGTAAGTAGTTTAATGCCACTATAGATGTTACAGCTTTAGATGTCTCCTTTATTCTTATATAGAGGGATTAACATACTAAATCTCCACTTATCTGACATTTTTGTAGACTTATGAATTACATTAAAACTCTTGGCTAGCCAAGTAAGAACCTCTTTGCCTAGTTTTTTCCACACCTCTATAGGTATCTCATCAAGCCTTATTGCCCTTCCACTCTTCATCCCCTTCAAAGCTCTTTTAACTTCTTCTATTGTGATTTGCTGGTAATAAATAAAGTTATGATACCTCTCGAACATGATAAGATCACTTTAAAAGATGTTGCCTCTATGCATTCATTTAAAAGCATATAAAGTATCTCTTTTATCTTCTCTTGATGTCATTTTTAGCCACAAACACCTGCCTTGCTTCATTTTTTATATAACAAATTTGATCTAAGTCTCTTGCTTTTCATTCTCTAGCTCTCGTCAACTTAAATATATCCTTTTCTCTATATTTACTTTCCAATCATTGGTATAATTTCTCATAAGTTTTGCTTTTAGCTTACGAGACTATCTTCTTTGCCTCTTTCTTTACCTGTTTGTAACTTTCTCTATTTATTACCTTATCTTTAACTGTATTCCTTAAAAGAGTTGTTACTCTCTTCCACATTTAGTTAGCATCTCCTATAAATTTCATTTTTCTCTATATATTACTTTCCACCATCTGACTCTAGTACACTTCTTAGGACTTCTCTTCTTCCTCCAACTCTTAAGTACCATATCTATACCTAACAATCTATGATGAGTTGATAAGCAAGTGTTAGGTATCACCTTGCAATCCTTACGACTAGGTTGATTGCTCCACTTAATAAGGAATTATTATCCCTTAATCATGCAACTTAATTATTGATCATTTGACCATAGAAGCTCCTATTATGTTAATATCTTTATTAATACTATTAATAACTCATCCTCAGTTGATTAATTGAAACCTCTTTCTCTATTACTCGATATGTGAATTTCTCTATTAGGTTTGACCCTAATTTAAAGAATTTATGTCAATTTATCTCTAGGTTTGTATGCAATTGCTTCCAATTATGGTAGCTCTATTTATATAAAAGGATTTCTCATTCTCAATCATATGAAATTAAACATTAAACTAATATCTCGAACATATTAATTTAACAACAGAAATGCATAATTGAATCTCAATGAATCAATTAATCAAATTGCATTAAATAAAGGATTAAATTATAACATTCATCCCAACTTAGGGTTCATACTACTTAGGCACTAAACAAATTTCATTCCTAAACATAGAAAATGAAATGAACATCAAAATTTCAAAAGAATAATAAAAAACAAAAGAATCAGAGATAGGTATATCCCACCTTTTTTTTAATGAAATCCGCTTAAATCCTCAATAAAAGGCTACTCTCTATCGGATCTCTTAAAGAAATCTTCATTTTTTCCCTCATTTTAGGTTCAGATTTGCACCTTTAACTCTAACTTCTGTTGTAGTTTCCAACTCTAATTTCTTTTCTTTTGTCTCCTCTTTATAATTGTCTTTTTTATTATGAAATTAAGGTTTCTGGATTATACATAGTCACACGATCGTGTATCTCAAAAATATTTTAATATTACAATTTTACACATTCTTGGTCACTTATATGGGTAAAGAACATGATAGTGTATATTAGTTATATAGGCTTGCTTTTCCCACATGAACAAAAAAATCATCTTTAAAGCTTTACACATTTATAGTCTCTTACATGGCCCCTTTACACAGTCATATATATTACTTACACGAGTGTGTACATCTTCACACAAGCGTATGTCTCCAAAATAACTCCAATTCTTTTGTTTTATGCCACGATTTGCCCTAATACTTCTCCTTTTGATCCATGAAGACAATTGAGACCAAAACACACACTTGAAATGAAATAAAATAGGTACCAAAACAATAAAAAAATCTTAAGTAACAAGAAAAACACCCTCAATATAGGCATAAAACATAGTTAATTAATCATTTATCAGTATTATTGAGAAAGATAAGAACATAAGATAGAAATTTTCACAAGTTAATGATCTTTAATTAAATTGCATAATAAAGGGTTAAAAGTTTAAGAAATCTTAGTAAATTCATTACTTAGGTATTATTTATTTAGTTTGAGATCGTTCGTTCGACTGCTACCAAGTTTGCAACTACGTTTATTACTTTGAAAAGTGTTTATGAATATAAGTAACTACTTCAAAATTTAGTGACAGTTAAACACTTTTCAAGTCATAAATTATCAAAGAGTGAAAAAGGAAAAGAAGTTTGTGCTCTTATTCTAGATAATAAATTTTGGGATGCTTACTTGATCATTGTGAAGATTGTGACTCCGCTTATAAGGATGTTAAGGATTGTTGATTCAGATGAGAAGCCTTCTCTGGGATATATATATATGATGGTATGTATAGAGCTCACAACAAAATTATAAATATTTTTAAAGGGAAGGAGAAATTGTACAAGCCTTATATAGATATTATTGATCGATGATAGGATAAGCATCTTACTCAAAGGATCCACTTAGTAACTTATTTTCTCAATCCTTATTGCTTATATAGTGGAGAAGAATGTACAATTAATATTATGGGCGGTTTGTTTGATGTGATTGAATGCAAATGTATTTTCTCTATTGAATAGCAATCACAAGCGATAAATAAAATTAAATTGTATCGTAAAGGTTTAGAGAGTTTTGCTAGATCATCAGCAAAGAGAGAACATATATTGAAAAAAATGCAGTCAGGTAAGTTTTATACTTTTAATTCACTATTTACTTATTAATAATATATATTTTATCATAACCATTAATTTAAAATACAGATGAGTGATGGAGATTATTCGATGACAATGCTCCAACATTGAGAAAACTCACTATTAGGTTACTCAGTCAAACAACTTCTGCATCAGGTTGTGTGTTAGGCCCTGAATTTTTTTATTATTAAGCATGAATTGATTAAATTATGTGGTCTTGTTAGATAAATCATTTTTTTGGAGTTTAATTAGCATGTTAATGTTAGGAGGATTTGTTGCTTGGATTGATAGAATTAGAAGTATTAAATAGAGAAATTAAGATTAACTTAGAGTATAGTATGGTGTAAGTTAAATTGAAGAAGTAAGAATATATAAGGGCAAAATTGGCAAGTCACTGAAGGTTAAAAGACATAAGGCTTATATTGGAGGGAAAAAGGGACATTTTTATGATTATTAAGAGTGAAGAAGAAGAAAAATTGTGTGTGAGAAGAGGGAAAGAAAGAGAGTGTCGTGGAAGGAGAGGAAGAGAAGAGAAAAGCT
>JANSVA010016898.1:0-15287 GCA_025504915.1 Erythroxylum reticulatum | reverse complement strand
TAGTGAATTATGTGATTGTTGAAAATGCGTTGTGATTTATGAATCTTGATCAAGTTATGCCATTGAAACATGTCATGACATTTTGTTTGAGTAAAAAGATAGAAAAGCAAAGGATGAGGATATGATCAAATGAATATATGCTTTTGTTTGGGAGAGAGTGGAACCATTCTGTTCGTTACGTGCACGATGACAAGAGCCTTCTCTCGGCTGCCCGTTATGGCATATGAGCTTCGAAAAAGGATTCATTCTGTTCATGGTGTAAACTTCAGTTTCTCCATTCTGATTCCATGGAACCCTCGAGCCGTTTGTTTGTGCATTGGATCTTTGAACTGTCAACTATGATGCATTTGAATGTTATTTATCATACATTAACTTGCTTAATTGAGTTCTTAAACTTTATTGGTCAATAATCAAATTGCTAGAATAGATTTGAGAATACTTGAATTGCTAAGTACATATACATATTTATGCTTGAATTTATGCTAGTTACTGGTGGCTATAAATATATTAGCCACTGAGCCATGTAGCTCAACCCATTATTTTTCCTCCTCAGGTGCAAAATAAGATGACAGTTGATCCTTGCAAGGCATCAAAAACTCCATGATAGTTAGAGACTTTTGTACTAAGTTATTCACTATTTTGGATAGCTTTATAGGCATATCAACATTAAGCATCACTTTGTATTTTGTATTAAGCTTTGATATGTATGATGTTTTGTAAGTAAAGTTTGTTCAAACTTTTTGGATTAGTGACGAAATGAATAATTGAAGTTTTCTTATGTATGATTATGTTTAGCTTGTGATTAAGTTTGGATGGTTAGATTTGAATGTATATGTTTGTCTTGAATGTTTGAATATTGGAGTTTGGATTTTAAATTCTTAGGTTTTCACCGCGGCGAAGCCAAAGGATTGCCGCGATGAACCTTTCCGAAGGCGACTTTGCCACAACGAAGAGTGACTTCTGCCGCGACAAACTTTTCCTGAATGGTCCATGGAGATAACTTCATGGGTTCATTGCGCCGAACTCTCCTTTGCTACCACGTGGAGATTTATTATGATTGAAATACTTTACACCTTTCTTTAACACCACCCTCACGTGATGGTTCCAAATGGTTACCATGGGTTTCGTCTTGAGACCCGGTCCAAATATCTTTTGATATCCGAATAGATAGTTGGGCTTCGAAAATGGGGCGCAACATAAGCTCCAGATAGTTTCCAGTATTCACCACCATGCTTTTTCCCACAGTGCTCATAATTTAGCAACTGACCCAATACTGCACCTCTTCTACTACCAGATTGTATAAAGCTACCCCTTTTTCTGAACCCCAACTGTCTTAGTCAAGTCGATGGTCTAGAAGATTGGTTCTGATGCTTACTAAACTTCCTATCAGAAGCATTTTAAGATTCATTGGGCCTTTTCAACCTAGAATATGATCTATATTTTATTTGATTGTCATTCAACAATTGTTCAATTTCGATCGAGGCAGCTCATAGTTTTGTAAGACTACTCAGATTAGAAATGTCTAACCTCGTCTGAATCTCTATGTTCAGTCCATCTTTGACTCTCTTGCACGTGTCTCCCTCAATAGGAAGCAAGGCAGTAGCATATCCCATCAGTTTGTTGAACTTTATCTCATACTTTGCCACCGATAAACCGCCCTATTTTAAATCCAAAATTTCCTTCATTTTCCTATCCAAATAGATCTTGGGCATATAATTTTCCTTGAAGACTCTCTGGAAGTCATCCCACTTCAAGTTACAAGGCCTGGTGGTATTGTATAGAAGGTCTTCCACCATTGATATGCTGGGCCTTGCAATAAGAAAACTATATAATTGAACTTCTCGACTGGCTCGTAGTCTATATAATCGAAGACTCTCTTCGTTCTCTCTAACTGTCTCGCGGACTTTGCAGGGTCTGTACTTCCATACAAGTCTATAGCCCCCAACTTTCGTAGCTTATCGTTCCTCCTTTCCTTTCTCTCAGAAATTCTTGGAGGCATTCTATCATGTTGAGATACCGAGGACTCCTTATTGGCTCTTACTGATCTTAAGTTAGCTGATTGTCCCACTTGATCACTTATAGCGGATAACCTATAATAAACAATAACTTTAATTACTATCTACATTTCTCACTATATTTCATGTCTAATATTCCTATATATCCCTAAGGATACCAACCATGCTCTAATACCACCCACCGTGGCACCCCACTCCTATCAGACATTTGTGCCTGTAGGTCCTTCCGACATTTGAGCATATGCCTAATGGAAAGCGTGCACCAACTACATCACCTTCACTTACTCATGGCTTCATAAATTAAAACATAAGAATCACCATAGCTAAAACCCAAATTCCTCATTTCATTTCCTAAACAATATGTACATTATAGCTTTACAACAACATCCATATATGTACGTTATCAAAAACTAATTAGAGTTTACATCTCTATATACAAAAAATGCTACATATATGAGGAATTATACAAAAATTTATCTAAATCCCTTAGTCCCAGCTGACCAACCTTTGAGTCATGTCTTCTATCCAAAATAAGTACTAGTTCTCTTTTAAATTAACTTAGAAGCTATATCATCTCTCTCGAACCTGAAAAGTCAATATGTAATTTTTAGTGAGTTTTGTGATCTCTGTGAGTTAACCATCTTTGATGGTTTACTCATATCACATAACACAACAATCTATGCAATCATATAGTTCATATCATTTCAAGCATCAGCATGTAGCATCACAAAATGCCTTGTACACAAATTTCACATTTCTCATGCAACATAATTCAATAATACATTACAATCATTCAATTAGTACATACATAAAGTGTATATGCAATGCTCATGAGACTCACAATCATTTATTTTTTTGTTATGATCGAGTGCCTTTTTTGTTGTCCTGTAACTGTTATGGATACCAAGCTCATTAATAATGTTCCTTATCCGTTGGGAGTACAAGACTCATTTTACACATTAAGCAAAGGCTCTTAAAAAATTCTAAGCTTTAAGCTCTTTTTACTAGTGACTCCGCTCACAACTACCTTTATCTTTTATGCATTCATGTAATGCAATGCACCACCCATAGTCAATCAATCACATTTACAGTCTCATTCATATTTGTCATTGAACTTTAGTCTAGCATTCAACATTTAAGTTAAGAAATCACATATTCATTCAAATTCATATTTAATGAGCACTTCCAATGTTATTCATGCATCAATCACCTTGGACATTCAATGTGCAGAATCAGTACATACATATCACATAATAATTCAATACATAATTTAAACAAACAAATAATCATAGTGAGACCATCTAGGTTACTCACAATTTGCTTTAGATAGATAGTGCCTTGAAATACCAACAACATCTGGATGTTGTCGCCCTAATTTCTCTTCCATATCATACAACACACATTTATACACATCATAACTTTGCATAATTATATAAGTACTCATTTATGCACATATGTATATATGGATTATAAACAATGCATACTCAATGACAATCCCAAGTACATTTCCTTAATACATGTCTCATAACCAATTAACATCATCTTTAAATCATTCCTTAATACCTAATACACTGTCCTTACTTTAATCGCTCAGTTCATCATCAACAAGGCTCATTCAAGATCACATTCAAGCCTAAATACCTCATTGGTAAACATTAATAAGTCAATAATTTATATATATACATGATTTTGGGACAAAGGGAACAACATTTGATATGGACATCAGACTCATGTCATTATAAAACACTTTCGAAGAGGACTTTGAGTTCTACAACTTCCGTGAAGACCCTAAAGATATATTTTGCCGTCTAAAGGGTCAAAATTGCACATTTCTGTAAGTTTCCCGAGAATGTCAACCCAGTGGACATATGTCCCTCCAAATGGACATGAACGGAGCTAGGAAGCTAGAATTCTCGAGAATGTCTGCCCAACAAACCTGAAGTCCACTAATAGACATATATAAGAAGCATATCTCACATAACAGCATTTCCCATGATTCCTACACGTATACTAACATAATTTTACACCAAATTCTCCAATATTCACATTCATTTATGCAACTTCATTACATGCTACTTCAACTACCATATTAGTTACATTAAAATCCATAAAACTTTACTAAATCCTTACTCCTTCCCTTTTTAAGTGTATTATAAAACACATATCTTATCATTCCTACTTCAATTCCTCTTCATTGTCACCTTCATTCCAATTCAAAACATCCATAAAACACATCATACAAGATTGTTGATCATAACCCCTAACCAGAACATCAACTATGTCTATGCAATCTTCAATATTTCAGCACACATTCAATTCCACTGTCGCCTCTCTTTTATCTATAAACTAACATCCTAATTCTCCTCACTTTGACACACTATACTATCGCTTTCTTTCTTTTTTAACTCACTCTATGATATATGTTTAATTGTTAATATATTTAATCATTTACACTTAGCGATTAATGACATGAAAATGCTTAAAATACTAACTTTAATTCATATATGATTTTAGGTAAAATTTGGAAGCAAATAAATTAAAGTGAGTTGAAAGTACTGCATTTGGGTTATTTTCTGAAGATCAATTTTAGTTGTTTTATAAAGCAGTAACAAGAAAAAATTTAAAAGCGAGCAGTAGAAAAAAACAGCCTAAAACAACGTGCCAGAAGGAAGAAAACACAACAGAATAGGAACAAATGAAACGCAGACAATGTTTGCGTCGTAGAAGTTATTTGTTAATGCAAACAACGTAAAGGGCAGTGAGGCTTTAAGGAGAACAAGGTTTTAATAAGTGTGACCCTTATTTGTCAACATGACAGCTACAGTGGATGCTACAGGCATTATGGGTAGGCGTGAAGGCAGTTGTGTGTAGGCACAGGCAACAGGCGTGGGTTACGGCTTGGCTAGGTGGCTCTGTTGCTAGAGAAGGTGCTGCGGCTTGTGGCTAGAGGGTGCAGGAGGAGTGACCTAGCGCAGCAGGGAGGGAGGCGTGAGGATAGCTGTGTGCATGTAGTGAACAATGGCGTGAATAAGAAAACTACCTAAGCTTATTTGTACCATCTAGAAACAATGAGGGGAATAGTGCGGCATAGTGGGGCTGAGTAGGCAGTGAAGGAGAAACAAAGGGGATTTTAGCGGGCTATAACATGGGGGTTGAAATTTTTTTAGGAAGAGATTCATGAAGAGCTAGACATTCCGACACCGGATTGGAGGTGACATCGAAGCTGATGACCCGGGTTAAGTATTTCTTTTATTATTTTGTTGTTTCTTTCTCTCATTAGGAATTGATTATGTTGTCTTATGGTAATTTATTTGGGTTTTGTAGATGGATAATTGAATTTTCGTTATTATTCAGTTATTTAGGTATAAATCCATTGGGTATTGTGAGTTGATGATTTTAATGCATTTATTGAATCATTAATTTCAAACCCATTGCTAGAATTTTGATATAATCCATAATTGTTATGTTAAAATTCATTTGTAGTGACTAATGATTCGTAATCATTAAGGATAACATAATCTAAGTTAAATGACGCATCGTATGTGGTTGTTGCCTTGATTAATTAGTTTTCCTAATTTGTAATGCTACTGCCTAATTAAATTTAGAGATCGTATCCTAGGTTGTTTGATGGTAAGGTTTAATTGATGATTGTATCTTGATTAAACAAAACCTAATGGAAAACTCGGGTCAATTATTAACCCACGATTAATTGTTGATAGGAGAGGTTAAAGAAAAACAAATTAATAAAATATGTTTAGTCAGGGTGGAGGCCGAGATTGAATCAAAGAACCGGGTCCCTACCGAATTCTCCACATTTATCATTTTTGCATGTTTTCTTTAATTTGTTTTTATTAGTTAGTTTCATTTTATTTTCTTCTGTCAAAATCTAAAACCCCCCTTTTTTCTAAACACTGGTTAATTTCATTCCATAAACTTTACACACACTCTCTGTGGGATCGACTTAGACTCACCACTGTTAGTGACTAGTCTAGTTATTTTATTTTGACTAGCATAGTGACAAGCGGTCACTCTACTTCATCTCTATTATAATCAAAGAAACTCACTTAATATACTAAGAAAATAGAACATAAATATCCAATTTACAAGTCATAATTTTTCCAGTATTTCTACCCCATTTTATTGATCTTTTAAGTTCAAACTCATCTCTGCAATAACTTATGAAAGGTTAATCATCTTATATGCAGGACTAAGACATTCATATGCACATTTCATCACTCACAATTCATACATATAATTTCATGATCAAGTCATCAATCTCAAATTACTCATCATACTAGTTTCATTTAATACTACCGATGATGATTAAAGCATAACTTACTTGATTTAGATTCAAAATCTTTAAATTCTTCAAGAATACCAAAAAGCCCTAACTTCTCATACAACCCATGTACATCATCATAGAGGTTGGAAGGTTTAGGTTTTCTTATGGCAAATGAAGAAGACAACAAGGTGAGAGTAGTATGTGAAAGATGAGAGAGCTAGGTTCAACTTAAACGGAGACTGGTGAGAAAATTTGTGAAGAAGGTGAAGAAGAAAGCAAGATTCAAGACAATTTAATGGTTTTCCATGTAATTAAGAGAATCGTGGGATAAACACAAGGCTTGGCAAGTGACACTTGTCACTTGCCACATGTCCAATCTCTATAGGTTTAAACTAGGTTCTCTTATTTAACTAATCCAATCAAATCCAATTTCTACCCCAATTGTCTACCAATTTTCAATGATACTTTTCAATAAATTCCAAAGTCATTTATCAAAATTTCTACTTCCATTTAACTCTTATTTCAACTACCATTTTTCAATTATCCTACCACTTGGCAATTTTCCCGATTCTAAAAATACCCAAAATTTCAAAAATTTTCGAAATTTCATCGAAAATTCTAAATCAACAATTATTATGACCAAATCATATTTCAATACATACAATCCACAATTCTCAATATAATCACATTTATAAATCAATTATACCTAGAAAATTGTCAATGAATGCATGTATAACCATTTTAATGTGTGTAATAATTAATATTCACATGTTTGTGAATGTTATATTATGCATGAGCATGAAATGCACTTTCTAGCTGCTCAATAATCTCTCAAGTGGGGCATTCTAGGGTTCTAACCCTTAAAATGAGATAATGGGATGTTACATACTCAGTATTGACCGGTACTGGTACAGTACCATACCAGAACTCAATGTTTCCTCCTTTATTATAAAACACTTAGTTCCCATTATCCTCAATCTTACACCTAAAACATTCCTTCTTCACATTCATTACTTTGCTCTTATCCCTTAAACAAATCCAAGGACTTGAATCGTCACATTCATTTCCTAACTTCCTCAAATCTATATACTGTACTTCCCCTGAGTTTGTGCCCACTGTTAGACCTTTAAACTTCAAAGCACTTCTCAGTGACCTTCACGATGCACCTTAGATGGAAGGTTAGCTAGATTACATATATGAGGGAGGCATGTAAAAATACAATGGCAAACAAGGGCGAGTAGGATCAGACTTGGTACAAATTTTAGTAGAGTCTCGGACCTTGTGGAGATTGACTCGACCCAGGCTAAGGACTTGATGGACTAAGGACGTGGCCTATGCTCGAATGAATGGACCATGACTAGCGAACTTGTTGTGAGAAGCATTAAATCAGGCTAATGTGCTATGTAGGCTTTGGCAAGATCACACTACATCATCAACTAATAGATATCGTAGGGAGATCTTAGATGATGTGGTAATAACTAAGAGTTAGACTTGTAGTGGGACTCAACATTTTAAGATAGTGGAGATCTTCGAGGATAAGGGTGGTAGTTTCTTATTTGAATGTAAACTCAATCTTTCCGTTATCTTATAGATTCTATCTTATCAGTTAGAGTCCTATTTAGATAGGGGTGTCATCTAATTTGCCATGATCTTAGCACGATTACGTAGTTCAGTCTAAGTGAGATTTTGAATGTAACTTACCTTCCAAGTTAGAGTGCCTATATATAGCTCATTCAAGTTTTGCTCTCCTCATTCATTTAGAGAGAGTATTCCTTGTATTATTTGATGGAAAGTAATATAAAGGTTGGTTTTACCATATCTCTCTTGTTTCCTTTATTTTCTTATTGCTTCTGTAGCATTGTTTCTTCGAGTGTGCGAGGTAAACACTTCGAGGGTCGTTGAAGGCTGAAGTCTTGTTTGAAGTGGATCAAAGTGAGATTGTAATGCAAAAGGTGTTGGCGATCAAATTTAGTGAAAGTTCAAGTCCTAAGGTGACCTTTATATCAACTATTATTAGAGCAAAATTTCAAGATGACAATAAGTAACTTGACAGAATAAGTGACTAGGGTGGAGGCACTCATTAGGTCAATTCCACAAAGGGAGGAAGAGGTCACATCTTACAATACTCGATTTGATATGTTGGAGGAGTGAACCAATAGTTGGAACAACAGATGATGGATTTGTTGAAGACACAAGAGGAGGCCTAGTTTGAGATCACTGTGCTGAGGTATGCCATTGCAACACTAGATGTCGATCGGGTTAAAAGCTCCGCACCAAAACTTTCATCTATGAAGTTACGTGAACCCAGGGTGTTCAAAGGCTTACAGGATGCTAAAGTATTGGAGAATTTCTTGTAGGATATAGAGCATTACTTTGCAACTACTAAGGTATCTAATACTGAGAAGGTCAATGTGACGGTCATATACTTAGATGGGGATGCCAAGCTTTGGTGGAGGCCGGTGACCTTTACATAGATCAGTGTGGGTAGAACTCCCGTCGATACGTGAAGCTCATAAAGAAGGAGTTGAAGGATCAATTTCTTCTATTAAATACTTAATGGCTTGCGAGGGATGCCTTGAAGAAACTGAAACAAGAAGGTTCAGTCAGAGACTATGTTAAGTCTTTTAGCTCTCTATTACTTGATATTGAAAACATGTCAGACCAGAACAAGTTCTTCAACTTTTTTTCCGAGTTACAACCGTGGATGTAAATGAAGTTGTGAAGGTAAAATGTGAAGGATGTGGTTAGTGCAATTGCATCCATTGATGCCTTGGTGGACTTTCAAGTGATGAAGGAAACTAAGGCAAGCTCCTATAATTTTGTGAAGCTCAAAGGCCATGCTCAATAGGAGAATACCGAGGGGAAAAAGAAGAAGGATTTCAAGAAAGGAGACTTTAAGGGGAAAAGCAAGTAAAATGGTGGCTCCGAGAGTGGAGAGATGTCCTCCAAAAAGGGCAATATTGCTTGGTATCTATGCGATCGATCACATTATACAAGAGAATGTTCAAGGAAAGAGAAGCTAAATGCCCTAATAGCCAAGAAGATGGAGAATCTTTGGATGATGCGACGCTAAATCTGATTGTGTTGTTAAATGAGGTTAGTAAAGTACCTAATCCCTATGATGATCTTATGTATGTGAGAATATAGATTAATTGGATAGAATTGACTACAATGGTAGATACGGGTGCGTCACATTCCTTCATGGCTGAAAGAATGGTGCACAAGTTAGGGCTTAAAGTGTCCAAAACCCCGACAAAGTTAAGAACCCCTACGAGTAAGGCACAAGCACTAATGGAAGCTGCTTACAACGTCCCAGTAATCATAGGGAGTTAGCATGCCAAGATGAATTGCATGGTCATACCACTTGAGGATTTCAAAATGATATTAGGGATTGACTTCCTTAAGGCAGCAAAGATGGTATTGTACCTAAGTTTGGGAGGTAGGATGGTTATGTATGATGAAAAATTCTTCTTTATTAATTATTGTAGATTCGTTGGTGGGACAAAGGAGACTACAACACCGGTAGCACAATTATCGGCTATGATCATTGAAAAGGAGTCAAACTAGACTCAAGAAAGCCCAAAACAGAAGACAAGTAAGGAGCGTATCATTGCTAAGATCGCAGAGGATCAAGGTGACAGGGAAAGCTCAACAGATGGCACTATTCTCAACATGTCTTTGGTGGGTGATACACTCATATTTTCATATATGTTTAGGACTTAATTAAGATTCATTTACATTCAATTTATGTTCATCTATGGCTGGTTTATCATGTTTTAGCATTATTTGAGGTTCGTTGACGTAAAATGCATAAATGAAACAAATAGACGCGAATTGCACTGTTTTTGGGTTTCTGGCAGATTTGACCTTTAGTTGTTTTGTGATTTTTATCTCGATATTGGTTTATCCAAAAATTCTGAATTTTATACATAAATTCTTGACTCATTGATAGATTTTTTGGGACCAATTGTAGATTTTTCTGTGCCGTAATTCAGGAAAAATAAATTCCCAAAATTTGCATCATATTTTGGATCGCCAAAATGACCTTTTGACAATATTTTGATCATAACTTTTCACTCAGATGGAGAAATCTTGTGATTCAAGTCTCATATTGAAGCTAACTCAAAGACAAAGAGACTGATAAAATTTGAGCTCTTAAATTGTCACCATACGGATTTTATACACTGTCGAATTTGACCTTGAAAAATCATTCTAACCCGCCAAGTGAAAGAGATATTAATAGGTTTTTATTTGATGCGTTAATTTGGGTCAATTGTGTAGTGGTTTAGGGTAGATATTTGCTAAATTATTGTTTTTATATTTTACTTGAATGTAGGAATTGTTATGAAGAAAAGAAGACAGCAACAGATTAAAGCGTTGTGTAGTGGAGCGTTGTCATATGGGATAGATAGAAACAAAAAGAAGAGCTACCATTTTATTTAAGCCCCCACTTCACGCCTCCAATGGATTCACACCCGTAGACAACACTCACACATGCAGCACCTACCACATATGTAGTAGCTTTGAAGACTCTAATCACAATGCCTACCTTTATTCACGCTCACACATAAAAAGACAAAGCAGCCTCCACTTTCTAGCTCACATTCCACTCACGGCAACCTCCAGTTCCCATTCACTCAATTAACAACACAAAAGTCTCCATTTACCAACCAACACACCATTGACTAAATCCTTAGATGTAACTCCAACCTCCATCCATACAAGTCTTGAATTTTTCTTCTCCAATCTTCAACACTCACACACAACAGCTAGCCTCCATATTTCACGCACAACAATACAACCTCCAAAACAAGAAAAAAATGCTCTCCATTCTTGACGCAAGCAACCCACACACTTCAGCCCTCCACTAAAATAGTGAAACCATTTTTTTACTCGCCAAAGCAACCTTCATCTTAGAATACACAGCTCCACTCACCTCTCCACCAAGAGCTTGCCTCTACTCATCAACCTACACACAACACCAATGCAACTCTTAATTTCTCATCCATCATAGCCAAGCCTTCACAACCACTTCACTACCAATCAGCTAATTCGTTCATCACTCCACATTCACCCAACCAAGAAACAACACCGTAGCTCTCTAATACACATCCACGCAAGTCTTGATTTTTCAGCTCCAACTACCAACGTACCTGCCTCCATTTTCCCAAAAACAAAGCTCTCTGAACTCCTTTGCGTGGTTGCTTCTTTGACGGTGAATGGATGCTGCGTACTTGCCTCCCTATGTTCTCATTTCCTTATGAGTATTACTGTTTGTTAGACATTGAGGACAATGTTGTATTTAAGTGTGGGGGAGGCTTTAGTTTGCTCTAGGTTATTCGAATTTATGCTGTATTGTGAGGGGCAAATTAGGGCACCTTTTTGCCCTTGCTCAAACTTGAGAAAATTTTTAACTTAGTTGCATATTTTGCATTAAATAAACTATAAATTTAAAAAAAATTGAAAAATAATCGAAACTATTTTTCTTGCATCTTAAGTGTGTAAGCTTTCTTTAGGATCCTAATCGTTGATTGAATTCAAAGTTAGAGTTCCTATAACTTGATTCGAAGCTTGCGAAAAGATGATTCGACGAGGAACCAATTGCTTGAACCATATAGCTCCATTTGATCATTTTGTTCCAATTAAGATTTTGTCCAATGATACCCTTTTTAAGGTCTAGAAGCTGCACCTTTGAGAAGTCTGTTGCACTTGCAGTATCCAAATTTAGGGTGATCGCCAAGAGTGAATCAATTGACATAAAGTGAGTCGCAATCATTTTTTTCTTTCGAAGAGACCAATCAAAAGACATGATTTTGTTATCACGAGAGACATGGAGAGTGCCAAAGGGAGTGGCGGCAATTGAAGAAGGCAAGTCCTGGCTAATCAACGGCAAAACTAGAGATTTCTTAAGTTAAAAAGTTCCAACTAAGAAGGGAGAATGGATCAAGAGTGGCTCAACATTGTAGAATTTAGACTTGGTAATGACGTCCTTGGTATCAAAAGCGTTGGCCCTTGAAGGAAGATTACCAGTTCGCAGTAAAGAAAGAAGAAAAGAGAAAAACTCAAGGTCTCTGTCAATGAACCACATAACGAGGTGGTTAGTCCTAGTGAGTTGGGAGAACATAGACATGGGTCCAGCAAAAGATAAGGTTTGCTTCATTATATAAAAAATCTAGCCACCCACGTTGATCGTGATAAGGTTTTCTTTTTGGAAATTGAAAAGTGTATATTATTCTTAGTTACATTACAATGAGTTCATAGCGTTTAGACTCATCAACAAATTACAAAAAATAGTTAATCAAGTAGCTAAGAAGAGTAGCCAAACAGATAAATTAGAAATTTCATTGGTGCTACATATCGCAAGATAGAGTGAGTTGTTGTTGCTTAGCTAAGATGTGCTCTCGTATCAAGTTTACAATCTGGTTGGTAAGTAGATATTTGTCTACTTTATCAACGATTATTTCGCTCCTTCCAAATTGTACAGATGGTTAGTGTGAAGCCAGTTTTATAGAGGAATGCATTTGTTTTCCCCGTCTTGTAGTTGCATATGATCCATTGCAAAGCATGTTCTAAAGTGTATTGATAATTACCTGCAGGTAACATGTGAACTATTTGGCTCCAAATCACTTTGGTATAGCTGCAACGGAAGAAAAGATGGTCTATATATTTCATTGCTTCATTACAGAGAATGCATGTCATTTCTCTATAGTGTCATGCCATTGGTCAAGGTTTGATGATGATTCTATTGGGTTTGGGTCACTTCTAAGTGGAGCCCAAAGCCTAAAATATAAAAGGATGCTTTAAACCCTAAAGAAGTGTAGAGAAGAGTGGTCAACCGGAAGAGAAAAGAGAGGGAAAAAGAGAGAGAAGAAAATTTTCATTTTTTTCTCCAGCTTTGCGTAGTATTCTTCTAACCTTTAATCGCATGGCGATTTCTTGTCGAATTGACCTGAAATTTTAACCAAAGATTCCTCTCTAGTTGTTCTTCATTTTGAACGATGGAGATTAGATTTGCATGTCTCCAAGGTGTCCTGATCTTCAGTCAAAATTGCTGAGATTTTAAGGGTGATATTGCGCTTAACTCTTTAATTCTTTCATCTTGTTGATGATTATTGTTGTATTTTTTAGTTGAGTGGTGACTCTAGTTATATCTAGAGGGGAAAAACTCTTTGTAACTTGATTGTTGATAGTAGAGTTTTTCTTTACTTGACTAGGTCCTACGGTTTTTCCTTTCTCACATTAAGGGAGGTTTTCCACGTAAAAATTGTTTGTATTCTTTATTTCTTGCTGCTTAATTTTGTGTATTGGTGAGTTTGTTGGCTACTGTTTTTCTTTTGAATTGGTTGTGGTTGTTCACACAGGGAAAGGTTTATTGGTTCTGGTTTGTTGCTGCTGCGTGACCGACACCTCCTTTCCCAACAAGTGCTATCAGAGCTCTTTGGCTCGGGATATTTGTAGTTGTGATTCAGGTGAACAATGGAAGTTATCAACACTAGTAGGATGGTTACTTTGAATAGTGCCAATTATACTTTTTGGAAGGGCGAGATGGAGGATCTACTTTATATGAAGAATTTTCACTTACCAATATTTTCCATTGAAAAGCCTAATGATAAATCAGGTGAAGAATGGACTCTGATGCATAGACAGGTATGTGGTTTTATCAGACAGTGGGTTGACGACAATGTTTTGAATCATATTTCTAGTGAGACACATGCTCGGACCTTGTGGGAGCAGCTTGAGTAGCTGTATGCTCGAAAGACTTGGAACAATAAGATGTTTTTAATAAAGCAGATGTTAGCTTTGAAGTATAGTGATGGGACTCTTATGACAGATCACTTAAATAACTTCCAGGGAATTATGAATCAGTTGTCAGCAATGGGGATTAGATTCGATGAAGAAATATAGGGTTTGTTTCTCCTTGGCTCCTTACTAGAGTCTTAGGAAACTTTTAGATCTTCATTGTCAAATTTTGCTCCGGATGGTTTTATCTCTATGGATCTTGCCAAAAGCAGTGTATTGAATGAAGAAATGAGAAGAAAGTCTCAAGGTTCCCTTTCGACAGATGCCTTAATGACTATCTCTAGGGGAGAAATAACAACTGAGGTTCTCAAAATAGAGAGCAAATTTGAAGTAAATCCAAAGGCAGATACAAAGATATTAAGTACTTTTATTGCGATAAGAAAGGGCGCTTGCAGAAAAATTGCTGGAAGTTGAAGAAAGAGAAGAAAGGAAACAAAGGCAAGGAAGAAAAGAAAGAGAATGACAATGAGAATTGTGTTGCTATTTCCATTGAAGAAGACCTTGTGACAGTCCTTGATGAGAGCCTAGTTAGGGTTGTTTGTGATGAATCAAGCTGGGTTGTAGATACTGGTGCTTGTTCTCATGTGACATCAAGGAAAGTTTTTTTTCTCATCTTATACTCCAGGTGACCATGGGGTATTGAATATAGGAAATGAAACTATTTCTAAAGTTGTTGGAATTGGGACAATTATATTGGAAACAGGTACAGGAACTAAACCTATTTTGAACTATGTTAAGTATGCACCTGATGTTTGTCTCCACTTGATATCTGTTTGCAATCTTGATGATGAGGGTTATGTGAGTACTAATGGTGGTGCTATGTGGAAGCTCACTAAAGGTTCCTTGGTGGTGGCTCGTGGTAGAAAGCACTATGGCTTATAATGGACAACATCTTTAGTATGTACTGACAGGGTAAATGCAGTTAAGAATGACTCTTCAGTATTATGGCACAGGAGATTTAGCCATATTAGTGAGAAAGGATTGAATGTGTTGGTCAAGAAGAATCTCTTATCAAATTTGAAAGGTGCTAAACTGGAAAAGTGTGAGCACTGCTTGGCTGGAAAACAACACAGAGTTTCTTTTAAGACTAATCCTCCTTAAAGAAAGACTGAGTTGCTTGAGTTAGTGCATTCAGATATGTGTGGTCTTATGAAGACAAAGAGTTTGAGGGGTGCACTGTATTTTGTTTC
>JANSVA010016882.1:0-36185 GCA_025504915.1 Erythroxylum reticulatum | reverse complement strand
TGTTCTGTCCTGTTCTGTTCTGTCTCGTTCCGTCTCTGCATATTGAAGACGCTAACCATACAGACAGTTAGTGTCGGACTTTAGGGACAGTAAATGTTTCCATTAATAATAACATTGAAATTAGTGATGGAAAATTAATATCTGTTGCTAAAAATAGAGGGAAGTATACCGACAGAACCATTACTGTTGGTAAACAAAGTGGGAATTAAAGATGGTATAATAAAATTTAAAATTTTCGACGCTAATAACCGTCGCTAAATATGGAGAGAAATCATCTCGACAAAATTTGCGACAGATTTGAGTGACGATATAGAATTTTCGTCAGTAAATATGGCCAGAATTATTGGCGGAATCGAAAATTTTGAGTTTAACAATGGAAAATTTCTATCGGTAAATTCTTTTACATTAAAATCACCCGAAGCTCTCTTCCCTCCCCCCTACCTACGTGTTCTTCTTCTTGTTGCATCCCTCTCATGCGATTTCTTCTCTTCGACGCTGTCTCCTCTTCTCCTCTTCCAAAAACAGTCCAAGGTAAGTAGTAACCATCCTCCTTGTTTACATTTCTCTCTCTAGAACATTTCTTCTCTTTACCTTGTTTATATTTCTTCAAATTTTTTGCTTTTCTCTACAAGCCTTTGTACTTTGAAATCTTTGTTTAAAATTTCTTTGTTCCTATCGTCCTTTTGGATGAACAAAAAATCGACTAGTAATCTCTATGTGTTTTTGATACGAAGTCAAATTGTGTAAAGCAATGGTACTGCGTACTTCCTTTGAGATGTATTTCACCATCAAGAATTTTGAATTCTTTCGTTTGACATTTCTGTACTTACTTTTTAGCTTATGCAGATTTGTATGAGTATGATTGTCAATTGAATTAGGCTTATTATTTGTACCAGCCGTCTTCCTCAGCCTGGTGAGATTCATAGCAGGGTAAAATCTTTCCTTTTCCATTGAGTTTCTCACTCTTGTTTACATTTTTGGTGATGCGTTTCAGGGGCATCGGAGCTATAGAATTGTTAAGCAAACAGTGAAGAGATTAGAGGAAGCTGCGGTCTCTTGTAGAGGCTCTGAGAGGTCGAAAAGATGGTTGGTTGAGCTCAAAGAGGTCGAGAAATTTGTGCCTAGTTCTGCTGAAGATAAAAGGAAGAATGTTTTAAAAAAATTTTAATTTTATTTACCGACGGAATTTTACTTTCCTTTGATAAAATGGTCAATATTTACTGACGGAAAATTTAGATCTGTAGGTAAATTTACTGACGGTTTACAGCATTTATTATTGGCAAATTCCGTTGGTAAATTTACCAACGGACTAATTTTTTTAATTCGTTCATCGATAAATTTACCAACGATCGTTTTAACGACGTCATTGTCTGTCGGTAATTTCCTTCTCTATTTTATATTACCTATGAAATATAAACGTTTTCCGTGAGTAATTTCCGTCGCTAAACGGCTTTTTTCTTGTAGTGGAAAAATAGGGCATAATATAACAATAATGTATATATATAGGCTCAAAATCTCCCAATTCTGGCTCATGAGTGTTGAAAAAATCTTAGTGCTTTTGTCCAAATTGATAATCAAAACATTCATTCATAATTTGGCAAGTAAAGATCCATCTAATCATACTTTCATCCTTTCATATTCTAACTCAATTCCATGATTTATAATAATAAAATGCTTCACGGTAAGAATTAACATATTATAGATCCTTATAAAGAAGAATCAATAAATAAAAAATAGAATATGCTTGAGTCACCATTAAATCCATAACCAAAATCATTATACCCCTTCCCACCACTTAAAGACGTTTATTGTCCCTAATATACACAATAATTCATGTAAAAAAATAGAAAAGTAATCAATATGAAAAAGGTAAGGTGTGCTTCCTTTATTTATAATTTAGAAGTTTGTATTCGTTGTCTAAATTCCATCTATTATCATCCTTGCAAAGAATAAACAATAAAACAAGATAAGAAACTAAAAAATAACAAAAAACACAATCCAACAAATGTGCGAAAAGAAGATGCAGTTTAGTATATTCATAATGAACAATTACAAGAAATAAACAATGTAATATTAGTTTAGTAGGGCTAATCCCCTGCTAATTTATAAGAAAAATAAAATGAAAAATACACAAAAATGAAAAATCAAAGATAAAAGAAACAAGAATGCCCTATCAAATGTCTTGAGACTCATAAAGAATACGAGTGACTACATTAGATAAAGAGTCTAATGTATAGTCATCCGTCTGCTTGTGATCCTCCTCTGTCTGAAGATCTGTTTGTATGATGGGAAGAGTGGGTCTCGAGTGTCTAGGGGTTCTATTTCTATAGGAGCTTGAGTTTCTTGTTATTGAGGATTCGATGACAATTTAACAACGCATATCAGTGGATGTGGTACCGCAACTCCTAAATGTTCTATGATTTGTATAAGCACCTCCTCCATCCATTGATCTTACGCCTCTAAATGTGCTATACACTCCTCCAGATCCTATTGTCCCTCTCTGATGCTATGCTACTCTCCTATAATCTGCCTTATGCATCTCTCCGACTGGGTGGTCTTCAGCTAGTCTAGATGTAGGGATGTAAACGGCTTGCTAGGAGTATGTTAGTTGAGGACTTGTATTAATGCTCGGGTGATATTGAAGACTTTTATGGGGGATCCTACTTGGGCTCTTGCTTTCGTATATTGAGGTGATCCCCTTCTACTCCATGTACAATTATCAGCCCTTGAACTCTTACTAAAACATAAACTGGTCCCTCCTAACTTGGTCTCCTTTGAACATCCTCATCGTTTTTAATGTCTTGAGGGTGATAGGCACCATCTGGCATGCCATTGTTATCTCAGGTAGCCACTCTAGTAATGTTATGCCTTAAATTAATCAATCAAATCACATATGGGCCTATGCAGATAGCTCTCATTCTGATGTCGTACTCCTGATGTTTGAGGAACTAAGCTAGTGTATCTCAAGAGGATGGGGACCCTCTTTATCATACTATAGAGGCAGAATGTATCTACCTTCCCCACCACCCTAGTACTGTCTCCTTTCTTGCAAATTGTGTGACTAATCAACACACGCACAAACATATATTTCATCGCAAGGATATCAGCTGCAACACTTTGGAACTTAACAACTCGTAAAACCACTCTCAGTTAATGTTCTACCATAGTATCTTCTCTCTAAATCTTGTTGGGAAGCGCACCAATAATGTAACTTGCTCCTCAATAATGATATACTCCTCTAGGTATAGACCCATGTAATGTGAAAACCTGGTGTAACTCATACTATATGTTGTGGACATCCCAGGTGTAATTTGGCATCTCTATAGTGAAGATGGCAAGAAACTCTAAACTCAATTCTTTGAAGGCAGGCTCCTCGATCGTGAAGTATCACCCAATAAATGCTTTGACTCTCGCTATAAGGCTTCAGCCTCAATCTATTGAAATACGCAATGTGAGCTAGCTCTGTGAAATGAAGCATAAGATGTATAGGTTGTGTATGCTTTGGTTATCGGGGTGGTTGTTGTAAAGTACCGTCACCCCTTTACTTCTTCCTTGGTACCTCGTTTTCTCACCTTTGGTGTGGTGTATTTTGCTCTTTCCATTATTATGCCCTAAAATATAAAAATAACAAAATTTTAGCACAAAAAAGGAATAATATACATTAATTAAACTATGACAAATAAATATCGAAGTATAATCCATTATCAATTTGTTATAAATTAATAATAAAAGAAAAATAAAATCAAATAAGTCTCAAATTAATCCTTAAATATCAAAGGATAACAACATTAACAACCCAGAAATATCTAAATTAATCAAACAATAATCCCTGAAATCAATCAACTATAAAAATTGCTATTAATTGATCTAAACACTATAATTAAATCAAATAAGCCTAAATAAAAATAAATTTGCACCAAATATTATGTAATTAAACATAAAAAACACACAATAAAAATGTAAAACATGCAAAACATAAACAATTGCATATTTGAATTCATAAAAAATTAATAAATAGCCTTAACGGATTCAAATTCATAAGAATATATCCAAAAATAGCTCAAAAATCCTTAGAAATTTTAAGTCAATATGCAAAGTAGCCCAAAAATATCAATTAAACCCCTAAACCCTTCTAATCATATGGGTAATCCCAAATAACTCGATAACACTTTAAATATTTATTCCTAAAACCAACTTCAATTATTCAACAACTCAAGAAAAATTAAAACAAAGCATAAGACATCCCTTAAATTGATTAAATTTCAAGAGGAATAGGTTGAAGGATGGTTTTCCCATAAGGATGGAGTGAATAAGCATCGTCTAAAAGAGAAAAATGAGATAAAGTGAAAAACGGGATTCTGGACAATGTGGTATGATTTCAAGAAGGTTTTTTTCAACACGAGTGACAACAAGGTTATGCAGCTGCCCTGTGTTGAACAAATTAGGGTTAATTTTTAAAGAACATGGGCGTGTTGGGCTGCAATATAGGCATGTAGGGCTTTAACATTGGCAAGTTTCTTAAAATGATAGAGTTTAACATGGACTAGAACAAGAACGTGTATCTGGGCCATACTAAAATTTAAAAAAAAAGTATAGGCATGTTGAACATCTAAAATATATATGACCACTGACATATATATGTTAGTGGGCATATGACTTTTTGTAACTTTTGGGAAAAAGAAGAGAGAAAGAAACAAAATTCAAAATGATGATCAACTGAGGCATGTTGATGGCTGTGTATCTTATGGTTTCTCAAACAACTTACATAGTTTTAGTATCATGCGCATGTTGATAGGTATTTAGATGACTTATAGTGATTTTCTAATAACAAATTCACTAATACCGGCGTGCTGATGAGCACGTAGTAAACTTTTGGAACTTCTTTAAGTGGAACATAGTTGTGTTTCTGATCAACATTAGCCTGTAGCTCAACACGAACATCAACACAGGTATGTTGATGGGCGTGTAACTCTTTAATTTTTTAACTCAACTAGATTTTCCACTTGTATAACCATAAACCAAGAAAAAAAATATACTAAACCATAAAGTTAAGATAGATATATGTTAAAATATGGAAATGAAAACCTAAAAACCTAGAAAAATAATTAAAAAATTAAAAAGTTAAGAACTTAGGTTACCTCCTAAAAAGCGCTTGTTTAATATCAATAGCTTGATGTTCCCAATTTAGCTTACTTCATCATGATTTCATAAATTAAACTCCTCTACTTAGACTTCACATAACTTCAACACATCGTCACTCATAATTTCTTGAATAGCATTTGCTTATACAAAATCAACCACTTCTAGAAAGTAGCAAGTGTCATCATATTCAAAAGAATATATAAAAGATTTATACATTTTGAAAATAACCTCTTCATCTCCCACTCTCAACATCAGTTTACCATCACTTACATCAATTACTGCCTTAATTATGGCTAAAAAATGGATAGCCTATATATATATATATATATATAATATGGTCAAAAATCACGTGTAAATATGAATTTATCAACTTTAACAAACATTTATTATATGACCTATTGATTGACTGTATGCTTATCCTTATTGATTTTAGTTTTCATAACCCTAATCTCTTCAACAAATTATATGGTATAAAGTTAATGCTATCCCCTAAGTTAGGTAATACTTTTTAAATTGATAAACTACCAATTAAGCAAGGGACTGTGAAACGCTTGGATCCTTAAGCTTCTTAAGTAGTTGTTCTAAAGGATGATCGAACACTCTTTATTAAAAGTCAATGTAGATAGTTCCTTTAACTTCCTTTTGTTCAATAACATCTCTTTAAAAAATTTGGCTTGCTTTAGCAACAATGAAAGAGCCTAAGAAAAGGTACATTAATATGCAGTTATTTAAAAAGTTCAAAGACTTTACCAAACTAATCATCCATATGAAGTTCAAAGAATTTACCAAACTATTCATCTATATGATCTCTCTTCAATTTAGTTAGATATGGGATGGTAGATTTGAACTCCTTCACTAGCTTAGGTTGCTTACCTTCTTTATCTTCTTCCTTATCCTTTTCCTTTGTCTCAGTCTTCTTCTCCTCAACTTGTTTTTTTTCTAGGCTCAATTACCTACCATTTCTAAGACTGACTACCTTTACGTGCTCTTTTAAGTTTGCCTCAGTATTGTTAAGCAAGCCTCCTTTTGATATCTTATGCTTGAGTAAATTTATGTTATGCTTAAGTTAATCTATTATGTGCATATTTCTTTTATACTTGATATTGAATATCTCTTTTTTTTCTTAATATTGAATTATGTTTTATGCTTGAATTAAAGGAGAACTAGTCACTATCTTAATTATGTGCTTAATTTTATTATTACTCTTTAATGTCACTAATATTGTGTCATCATAAAAAAGGGAGATTGTTAAATTAAAGAGGTTCCAATCATTTTGTAATGATAAAAATATAATTACTACTAATGAGTTTATTATTTTGATGAAAAGTAAAATAAGAATAAGATATAGTCACAACCTAAGAGGATAGTTCAAGAAGACAATTAATTTTTTTAAGTTTTCAACCTTCGAAGTAAAGATCAAGTCAAGAAAAAAAAAGATTAAGGTGCATCAAGGTCATTCTATAATGTCAACTGTATTCTGATTTAGTCATTTTGATAATCTTAAAGGCTCATCGTACATAAACATTTTATTTTACTTCATTGTATAAATCTTTTCCATCATTAAGAGGAATTAAAGTTTTTAGTTTAAATGTTTAAGTTATAATTGTAAAAATTGATGAACCAAGAGTTTATAGCAATATTGGTTAACATATTAATCAATCAATATAGTGGATGACCTCTGTGTAATGATTAGTGAATATTACGCAATGAATACAAATTGGTCGACTAATATGACCTTGTAATTGACCAGTGTGTTAGAACTACCTATTGTAATGACTAGTTTTTAACTTCAATGGATAATAAGAGTCTCAAAATCTTATAAATACATGTTTTCTTGGTGGTCTTGCTATAAAGAAGTATTAGGTGTCATATAAACATATTAAAGGGTTTATTAAGCATTTGGACATTCATTGTCTCATATTTGAGTAAATAAGCCTCTTTGATTTTATCAAAGTGATAAAATGAGATATTTTGAGTTGTCAGTTTTTAATGGAGTTTTATATATTGTACTTAATGATGTTTTAAGTGGCATTGAAGTTCTTCTTTATCATGAAGGAAGATAGTAAAAGGATCCTTTTTTTTTAAAAAACAAAAAAGTACAAAAGTTGCTCTTCATCTTGAAAAAAGAGTGAGTCTTGAGAGAGGATGTATGTAATAGTTGCTTGCAAAACTATTATAAATCAATTTGTATTTCTTTTTCTTACCCTTTTTATATTATTTCTTAAATGTGTTTTTGAAAATTATTATTTTTTATCTTTTATAAGTTGTGTTCATTAATGCATTAAATTAGTAAATATTTTGTTTAAATTTATCAATACTCGATTACCCCTTTTTACTTATCATTAAGGACTAACAATCTTTAATTGTCTTAGTGAAATTTATTGCCTTATCAGTACCTAAATTGAATCTTTAATACTTTAACTTATATGAGGCTTGATAAGGATCAAACTTAATCAATTAGATAACTTATATGTGGTGCACCTTTTTGTATGATGTGTGCATTGCGAATGCCGAGCCTTTTTAGGTGCACATCTGAAGCCACTCGCCTAAACTCAATTGATGACCTTGTGTTTTGTACTTGTGTCACTGATGGTCTCCATCACCACAACCAATTGCCTAATTGAAGCATCATGCACGAGTACTTAATATCTGTTACTGTCATATTTTCTTCTTTGGAGATGCTTTCTGCATTGGGTTCCACTAGTTCTATGTTGTAGAGGCAAATGAAAAAGAAGACGATGACAAAATGAACAACGGAAACTTCACTAGTTGTTAGATATTAAATACTATACACTGTGTTTAAATAAGGTCCAACGTTGTTAACCTACACCCATAACTAAAGAACCGTATTTTAGCTGTATTTAAGCTAAATTGTAACGGCTATGTCAATATGTTATAACTGAATGAAATGTTGTTTTCTCTTCTCTCTCCCTCTTGATTATGTGCATCTTTCCTTCCTTCTAGTGTTCTCTCGAATTGTTACCTACACTCTAAACTGAATACACGTTTTCTCTTCTGTTATTTAGTTATGCACCCAATAATTTGGTATCAGAGCATTCGAATCTGGGAGATAACCATAACTGAGGGTACAAAAAGTGCAGAACTACGTAAAATGGAGGAAAATTTGAAGGGCTTGATGGGAGGATGTTTTTGGAATCACAGGATAGGAGTGAGCAAATGTTTTAGAGGTGCAAAAGAGAACTGAAAAGGTGGAAAAAGAAATGACAAAGTTAAGGAATATGATTCTACAAAAGTTGCAAAAAATAGGAGAAGACATTGGAATAGGATACTTGACATCTCAGAGTAGCTTTGAGAGATTAATGGAAGAAGAAAGAGTGATGCCCACAAGAATGAATTGGATTGAATTTTCATCATTTGACAGTGAGAATGTCAAGTTATGTCTTTATCGTTATGAGCAATATTTTTCTCTAGATCAAACTCTTAAAAGAACAAAGGTGAGTGTTGCTATTCTGTATATGGATGAGCGGGCGCAAGAATGGTATCGACTATACATCAGAAACCGTAACAAGATGGAGGTAATTGATTGGGATGAATTCATCAGGGCACTTAAACAACGATTTGTTGCAAAAATTTTCTATGACCTAGTAGGCAATTTTAAGGATTTAAAACAGGATGGAACGGTATTGGAGTATTGTGCACTGTTTGATCATCATTCCAACCGGCTATCTTTACTAGAAGAATACTTAGTCAGGTTCTTTATTAAAGGGTTCCAACCAGAAATTGGTGTGACTGTGAAGCTACATAAACCAAACTCTTTGCACTAGGCATATACGTTGGCCCAGAAGCAAGAAGCCATACTGATATCTACATGCAATACTCTTTTGAATTGAAACAACACCATGAAGAATATGAATACTGGTGGTCATTCCAACTTCCATTTAAAGAACCAACCACCAATATAGTTAGGAACTCAAGTTTGGGAGGATTATTGCCAACCCCAATAACAACATCATGATCCTCCTCTTCGGTAAGATCGTTTAAACCACAAAGTCAAATTAGTAGTAGAGATTTCGATGAGAAGAGAGCAAAGAGGCTCTATTTCTAGTGTGATGAGAAATACACCTTAGGTCACAATTGTAAGAAGAGGAAATTACAATTTTATATGATTTCTGGAGAGGACAGTAGTGTGAAAAATTCACCTAAACTAGAAGAGAAAGAGTTAAAGGGAGGCTCAGGAGAAAATGATGAGCCTATAGTTTCCATGCAAACCATGATGGGATATTCGGGGAATATGGAATTCAAATAGATGAGAGTGGTGGGCATGTATCAGAGACGACAAGTTAACATTCTGATCGATAATGGTAGTACACATAATTTCATGGATTCATCAGTCATTAAAAAAGAAGGGTGCGACGTATAGGAGATATAACCAATATCTATAACAATAGGTGGTGGCCTACAATTGAAATGCCATCAACGTTGCATTAATTTTGCATGTACGATGCAAGGGGTTCAGTTTACCATGGACGAATTGGTTCTATCATTGGGGGATTGCAACATCGTTCTAGGAGTACAATGGCTGATTGGTGACGTGCTGTGTAACTTTAGAGAGCGGACGATGACATTTTAGTGGGAAGGAAAGGTGATAACCCTTTATGGAAATCCAAAAGGGAAGTCTCAGGTTCTCTCAAGTAAAGGATTCCAAAAGCTTTTGTGCAGACCAGTAGACAGATATCTGTTCATGTTACAACTAACAACACCTGTTGAGTTTCAATTGCAACAAATGAGGTTGAAGGATAGACAATGGAGTGCATTCAATGAAATCAATGCAATCTTGTCGAAGTATGTAGAAATTTTCTAGGAACCCATTTAACTTCTGTCAGATTGCAAATAAAATCACCAGATTGTTCTGCAGTTAACGTGTGTTCATACCAGTACTCCAGAGTACAGAAAGATGTGATAGAATAGATAGTGAAGGACCTCATGAAATAGGAGTTCATTTAACACAGTTACAGACTCTACGGATTGCTAGTCATTTTGGTGAAGAAGGATAATACATGGTGCATGCGCGTGGACTACTGGGAACTTAACAAATACACAGTAAAGGACAAAATTTGGATACCATTGATTGAAGAACTGTTGGATGAGCTATATGGGGCTAGCTGGTTCACCAAGTTGGACTTGCGTTCAGGGTATCATTAGATCCGAATGCAGCCAGAGGATATTCCTAAAACATCATTCAGAACACACAAGGGCCACTACGAGTTTTTGGTCATACTATTCGGTTTGACGAACGCTTCTTCAACATTATAGAGACTAATGAATGAATTATTCAAGCCATTTTTGCATCATTTCATGCTACTTTTTTTTAACGATATACTCATTTATAGTATATTGTTGCAACTATACGTTGAAAACATTTCGGTGGCTAAGCAGACCTTGATAGACGATCAGTTGTTTTTGAAAGGAAGTAAATGTGTTTTTGGGGCCCGTCAAATTGAGTATCTGGGATATACAATCTCAGAAGAAAGAGTTGTAATAGATAGCCAGAAGGTTAAGATGATAGAAGAGTGGTTGGAACCTAAGGGAATTGCAGAGTTAAGGGATTTTCTGGGTATTATCGAAAGTTTATTAAAGGATACGAATTAATAGCCAAGTCACTAATTGATTTATTAAAGAAGGAACGAATAGCTAATTGGAATTGGTAACAAGAAGAGAGAATGGCTTTTGAAACATTAAAAAAGCAATTACATTAGCTCTAGTGTTAGCTTTGCTGGATATTTCTAAACCTTTTGTGGTGGAGGCTGATGTAAGTGGTTAGAGGATAGGCGCTGTCTTACAGCAGGAAGGTCACCCAATTGCCTTTCTCAGTAAGTCGTTGGCTAAAAGACATCACGGACTATCCACTTATGAGAAAGAATTTTTGGCCGTAATCAAAGCCATTCGGTATTGGCACCATTATTTGAGTTATAAGAATTTCATTATTAAAACAGATCACCGTAGTCTTAAATATTTATTAGAGCAACAATTATGGAATCCACTCCAATAGTTGTGGCTTCCAAAACTCCTTAGCTACGTCTTCGAAGTGCAGTATCAAAGTAGAAAGGAGAACGCCGCTGTAAATGTCCTCTCTCGAATAAGCAATATAAAAATGTTGATGTTTACAGTAACACAAATCCCGGGAGAGTTATTAGATGAAATTAAGAAGAGTTAGGAGGAGGACTAAGCAACTAGGGAAATTACTAAACCGTTGGAATCGGGACATATGAAAGCGGGGGTATATGAATGGAAGGAAGGTCTGCTGAGATGGAAGGGTTGTTTAGATGGAGCTAACCAAACGCTTCAACAACAAATTATTGCCATCAGTCACGACGACACTATAGGGGGATATGCAGGTGCAGTGGCAACAACGAAGAAATTACAAAACATGTTCTTTTGGAAGGGTATGGCTAGAGGCATGAGAAATTATGTTTAGGCATGCATGATTTGTTAGAGGAACAATCAAGATAGTTCAACACACCCAGGGTTATTGCAGCCTATCAAAATACCAGAGGGTAGTTGGAGAGAAGTTAGCATCGACTTTATTAAAGGACTTCCTCGGTCGAAAGGGAAGACTGTCATTTTTGTGGTGGTGGATAGGTTCACAAAATACTCTCATTTCATTTTGGTTAAGCATCCATATTTTGCTTCTGATATAGCAGAATTATTCCTCAATAATGTTTTTAAACTACATAGAATGCCAGAGTCCAGCGTCAGTGACTGAGACCTTATATTTTTGAGTAAATTCTAGCAAGAGCTACTTCGTCTGCAGGGTGCTCGATTGAAGTACTCCATCACCTACCATCCTCAGACTGATGACCTTACAAAAGTGGTGAACAAAATTTTGGAGACCTATCTTCGATGCTTCTATGGTGAAGAGCCCAAATGATGGAGTGAATGGATATCATTAACTGAATTGTGGTATAACACGACATACCAATCATCCATCAATTCGACAGCACTTGAAGTTCTATATGGTTACCCGCCACTGATTTACACACTTTATATAGTGGGAGATTCAAAGGTGGTAGAAGTGGATCTGGTTCTACAGAATAAAGAAGTAATGACTAATGTGACAAAATTTCATTTGCAGACAGCTCAAAATAAGATTAAGCAATGGGGTGGGTTACAAGGGCTCGAAGGAGAAGCTTTGGCTTGATTAGTCAGCTCTGAGCTCACTTGATTGAAAGTCCAAGATCGGCTGTGGAATAGAAGAAAAGGAGTAAGCACATGTCCAAGTCGAATCTCCTGTCTTAGTAAGAGTGTTCATGCAAATTCTAGACGATCCGAAAGGGAGTTTTAGGTTGGTGACATGGTGTTATTGAAGTTACAACCATATAAGTAGCACTATCTACAGAGAAGAAGTTACCATAAATTGTTGCCACTTTATTATGGACCATATAGGGTAGTAAGGTGGCATATAAACTAGAGTTGCCTTCGAAATCACTTATTCATCCTATGTTTCATGTATCATAGTTGAAGAAAGCTAACATGGAGCAAGTTAGCACATCTTCGGTGTTACCTGAATTTATCACTCCAATCGAACGAGTGCTAGTAGCGGTATTGGGAAGACGTATGACTAGGAGAAACAATCGCGCAGTAACCTAGTGGCTAATTCAATTGTCAGATGGAGATGACACCAATGCGAAGTGGGAGTATCTCTTTGATCTTCAAAAATGTTTTCCAGAAGTCAATTTGGTTGACAGGGATGTTAAGGGGAAGGGTTGTTGCAGAGGCAAATGAAGAAGAAGACAATGACGAAATGAACAACGGAAGCTTCACTAGTCGTTAGATATTAAATACTATACGATGAGTTTAAATAAGGTCCAATGTTGTTAACCTACGCTCAGAACTATAGAACTGTATATCAACTATATTTAAGCTAAATTGTAATGGCTATGTCAATATATTATACCTGAATGAAATGTTGTTTTGTCTTCTCTCTCCCTCTTGATTCTGTGTATCTTTCCTTCTTTCTAGTGTTCTCTCGAGTTGTTACCTACACTCTAAACCGAATATATGTTTCTCTTCTGTTATCTAGTTATTCACCCAACATTCTAATGTCTTTCCATAGTGCATCATTGCCACAAGGACGACCTTTAGCCTATGACTGCTGCCATTCGTGGCGACGATGATGGCCGAGTTACCCATAACCAATGACATATCAACATCGTTCGTCTTCCTTTTCCCTATTTTTAATTTCTTAAGCAAAATTTAAAACTAGAATAAGAAAGAACTATTATTTCAAAACATCCTATATTTCTTTAATGACTTCAATTTAATTGACATATTAGATTGTAGTTTCTTTATTATCTCCATAAAGAAACATAAATTGAAGTAAATCATTCAAACATGCCATATAAATCTTGAAATTTATACAGATCATATTGAATATAATAACATGAATACTAGTATAAATATTGAAGCAAAAGAAAAGGAACTTTGGTTAAATTTGGCAATAAAATTAACCAAATATTTTAGAGGCAGACTTGATACCTCAATATAAATAATATACATAGAAAACATATTAATAACTTTAATAGGGAAATTAAATTACGTATTTTCAACCACATTGATTAACGTAAAATATTAAAAATATAGAGATTTTTTTTCAAAAAATTAGTAAAAAACTTATATTTATATGCAAAAGAGTTTTCTAATCTATATCTTGAATTTTTATTTGACTCCAAAAAAGACGGTATATAAGACTGATTCATAAAATTAAAGAAAAAAATTGATTTTAAATTAATTAAATTAAATTAAAATTCTTTACTTATTTTATTTTATTATTAAATTATTTATGTCAATCAACAGGCAATAATTTGTTGAAAAAATTAACGAATTATATCCCATAAATGAAATAAGCAAGAAAATAATACATAGAAATTTAACGTAGTTCACTCTTTAATTTGGGTTAAGTCTATTGGCTAAGCTCTGAATAAATCTTCTATTAATAAAAATAGTAGGTATGGAAAGTGAAAAATGATATGACAAAATAATGGCACTCATAGATAAGTTGTTTCCCAAATTTACTATCCCTAAGATAATATTCTCACTATTTTGTCACTCACCCTTTTTAGGAAAACGTTTCCTAAAAATACCCTAAAATCACTCTCTCACAATTTTCTTAAACTCTCTCACCACATATTGTCATGACCAGAAATGGATGCGTGATCGACACATGGGACCGAGGTTCCGAAATCCTAGATCACACGTAAGCCTACTACTAGCAACAAAATAAATTCAAACCCCAAGAATGCAACAAGTTTATACAATACAATAACAATAGTGCGCGTCAAAAAGAAGTTTTACAACTCAGGAAAACATGTCACTACGAACGCTACAATACAAGATAAATGAAAATAAAGAAAGAACATATACAAATGTAGGTAAGCCACAGCGGACACGTCATAGGAGTCACTATTGCGAAGCTGGTGGTAGCTAACCTTAAAAAAATAAGGTCGAGGGGAGTCAGACCTTGCTGAGTAAGCTCACACTGTCCTACGATACCTAATGCTATACACACATTCATGCATGAACATCAAAATACATACACGTCATGTTATACATCCAATCAAATCAACAACACAAATAAATTGTGGGAGAGAATATCTGTAGGACCATAATCTCTAATGGCAAGCCCTCACAACTCTGAACCTCGAATGGTTGCGGGGAGTTATGCATCACCAACGACCCAGTCATGCTCCTATACTCATATAGCCGTAAGACTCTCTTAATCCAAAGGGATTGTGGGGAGCCAAGCATCACCATCAAACCAGCCTTCGCTCAAAGCGTCCAAAGTCATAAGCATCACAAATAAAGGTCTGATTGGGAGCCAATCATCAAACAAGATCGGCCCATAACATTTCTCAATAAATAAAACGACTCTCATAATCATAACCAATGCGCATGTGGTTCTGATGCACACCTATCAGGTGGCACGTCCTACAGATCTTTTCTTCTCCACAATCGAACATAGCAATACATATCAAATTATTAAGCATGAAATTTATCAAGTAAACATTCAGTTATGCAAAGACTAATGCATGTATGCAATACCGAACCCAATGCATCCACTCAGTTAATTCAATATAAAAGGCTTATACTAAAGTAGATACGCATTACTATATATATACGTTCGCTATATATATATACACATGAATGTGGTTATATATTGTTACATGCTGTCATCTATACCAGCATTGAATAGTATTCATTTGCTAGTACAACTACGATAACAGTAAGTCAGTATAAACTTACCTAGTAACCGAACTCATCCGTCCGAACCTTCCGATGGGGTCCCGCTCCTGCTATACCTAGTAAACCGAAAGAAAATATCTCAATCAATGCTAATTAGGAGTTACTGGATTCAAATAAAAATTTAGGATCATCTGAATTGCCTAAGTAATTTGTTTATGAAACTAAAAAATTTCTCCTACTCTCACCTAAACATTTTGTGATTTTTAATTCACAAACCGTTGACAATCTCACTATAGTTATTTAAAGAAAAATGAGCAATATAATTTTTAAAATTTTTAGAAAATTTTCACAAAAGTGACCAAAATAGTTGCTAGAACAATACCTCCGACGACTGGAATATTCCTCTGGTCATCAAAATATTTCCTTCAATCGCTGAAAAATTTTCAGTCTCAGAATTCAACTATTTTTATACCAAATGAAAGCTCTTGATGAGTAGAACAACTTTCTCCAAAGCAATATACTCATATTTTCAACATATTTAAATGAATTGAAGAAAAATGACCTAAAATCCTAACCTCTTTTTCCATCAATCGGTAGTGATCCAGGCGGTAGTTGGCGACGAGACCATAGTACTTTTTTTCCTAACATTGAGATGAGTCGAATGGTGGTGGTGGTGACAAGCAACAACCACTGGAAGCGACGGATCGACGATTGACATTTTTTGTCAATTTTTCTCCTTAATTTTTGCAACAATTCCAACGATGATGGTGGCTGAAATGGGTATGGTTGTGATGGGCTCTTTGAGAGGAAGAGTTTGGTATATAACACTAACTAGTTTGAGTCACCGACGATGAAGAATGGTTAGAGAGAGGGAATTTGTGAATAGTAACTTTTGGGAGGGTTAAAATAAAATTATGAGAAAATGGCGAAAAGAAGAAGAAGGCTCTTATATATATATAGCACACCGGATGTTACACATATGCAAATATTTTGCATCTTAATTAATGAAAGAAGGAGGTAGGGTCTTTATATAGACCCTCCACCACTTTAGCCACAACTTGTATATTGCAAGTTGTAGTTGTCCACTACCACAGCTTACACGCTAGCCCTTTTTTATAATAATAAAACTTCTAGAATGGCGATAATATGTATGTTAGTACCGCCTTTCAATTCCCCCTATTGGCCATATGAGGTTTACTATCATTCATTCAGATGATCGATCAAATTCAAACTTTCCCCTGGGTAGAAGTTTTGTCATCATGTTTGATCCATTCTCATCTATATAAATCTTCTCAAGTTGCAATAGCTTATTCTCCAACACCTATCAGATTCAATGATATCTCACATCAATATGCTTTGATCTTGAATAAGAGGAATTCTTTCCAAGGTGAATAACAATCTGACTGTAACAAAACAGTCAATTTGCAACAATAAATTCAACTTCAGTGGTGGATAGAGCAACACATTTCTGCAATTCGATTGCTATGACATAACTCCCCCTACAAAGATAATTAGGTAACTTAAAATAAACTTTCTCGAGTCAACATCACTGACCATATTTACATCTGTGTAACCAACTAGCACAAGCTTGGTAGTTCCAAAATATAAGTATATTTTGGAAGTACCACGTATATATATGAGAATCTACTTCATGGCATCCCAATGTTCCTTATACCAGGATTTGAAAGGAATTTGCTCACAACTCTAATTGTGTGAGTAATATATGGTCGTGTACATACCATGATGTATATCAAACTTCTAACTACAGAAGTACAAGGGACTTTCATCATCTCTTCCTTCTCTTCATCCATCGAATGAAATTGCTTAGTACTTAACCTAAAGTGATTAGCAAGAAGAAAACTAATCACTTTAGCTTTATCTATGTTAAACTTTTTAAGTACTTTCTCAATGTACTTCTCTTGTGATAACCATAATTTCTTAGCACCCTTGTCCAGAATAATCGTCATACCAAGAATTTGTTTTGTTGGCCCCAAGTCTTTCATGGAAAAAGACTTGTTGAATTGCTTCTTTAAACTATGAATTCTGTTGATATTTTGGCCAATAATCATATCACCAACACAAAGCAAAATGATAACGAAGTCATCATCAAAGAATTTATATATAAAAACACAGTGATCTGAAGTAGTCTTCTTATAGCCTTGCTCTTCCATAATTGTCTCAAACTTCTTATACCACTGTTTTGGTGCCTATTTTAAACCATAGAGGCTTTTCATCAATCTACGCACATAATCCTCTTTTCTCTTTTCCTTGAAAACTCTCCAGCTGTTCCATATATATCTTTTCTTCTAAATCTCCATGAAGAAAGGCTATCTTGACATCTAATTTCTCGATTTCTAAGTCTAGGATGGATGTCATCTTCATAACTGGTAAAAATATCTCATCAAAATCAATACTTTTTCTTTGGTTGAATCCTTTAACAACCAATATAGGTTTGAATCTTGGATGAGGATTGTGTTCTTCTTGCTTAATCCTAAACACCTATTTACTTTCAAAGCTTTCTTGCCTTTTGGCAACTTCACTAGCTCCAAAAGTTTTATTCTCATATAAGGACTTCATCTCATCTTATATCGATTTAACCCATTTCATCTTATATTCATTTATCATAGCTTCCTAAAAATTCGCAAGTTCTCCCCCATCAGTAAGTAATATGTACTAATCATTAGAGTATCTATTAGAGGCTTGTCTTTCTCGCGTTAATCTCCTTATTAGAACCTTAGTAGTTTCTGTTGTTGGTGGTTGATTTTGAACATCATCTTCATTAGAATCTTCATCTTATTGATTTTAAATGGGAGCATCACCATCAACTACGTTTGACTAACAATTTTCAACTTCATCTCCAAATTGAATTGACATTATTTTTGGAGGAATTAACTCTATGTCCATTGGGTCACCATAAGTTCTTGGAACATCCTTTATCACTTTGACAAGATCCTCAATGGTTTCATCTTTAACAAATACATCATCACGGCTTTGAATCAACTTCTTCTAGACTGAATCATAAAACCGATAGCCGAATTGATCTTCTCCATAACCAAAAAATATGCACTGGCGAGTCTTGACATCAAGCTTGGATCTCTTATCTTTAGGGATATGGAAATAAGCTTTGTAACCGAATACCTTTAAATGATCATAGGAAACATCCTTTCTTGACCATATTTTTTGTGAAACATCATACTATAAATGTATACAGGGTAAGCGATTTAATACATGTACTGTTGTGAATAAAGCCTCACCCCAAAATGTCTTAGGCAACTTTGCATGTGAAAGTATGCATCTAACTCTCTCCATCAAAGTCCTGTCCATCCTCTTAGCTAAACCATTCAACTGCGGTGTCTTAGGAGGAGTAATCTAATGTCAAATACTTTGCTTTTTACAATATACGTCAAATGGTTTAATTTATTATCCACCGTTGTCTGTCCGAATGCATTTCAACTTCTTCCCAATTTGTTTTTCAACTGAGGCATGGAATTGGTTGAAAACATCTAGCACTTAATCTTTAGTCTTCAAGGTGCATACCCATATCTTCCTAGAATGCTCATCAATAAAAGTCATAAATTATTGAGCACCACTAAGTGACTTTGACATTAGCCCACATAGATCTTATTGTACCAAATCCAACACATTCTTCATTCTAGAAGGAGGGGAAGTTTTGAAAGTGACTATATTTTCTTTCATGCTATACAATCAACATACTTCTTTAAATGCACCTGGTCAATTCCAAATAATGCATTCTTTTTCACAAACTGAGTCATCATTTTCTCGCTCATATGATTGAGTCTCCTTTTCCACAATTCAATTGCACCATCTTTCTCAGCTGGATTCATAACATCATTGGAGAGCTTCGTTTGCCTCATGTATAACTTTGAGCACTTCTTATCTTTAACGATTACCAAGGAGCCTTTAATAAGTTTCCATTTTCCATCTTTGAAAGTGCTTCAAAATCTTCACTAACAAGTATGCCAATTGAGATCCGATTTAAGCGAAGGTCAGGAGCATGTATGACATCTTTCAGAGGCAACCTCATGCCATTTTCTATTTCTAAGTAAATATTGCCTTTTTCGGTGATTTTGGCCAAACTACAATTTCCCATTTTAATGACATCAAAATCTCCTTGTATATATAATGAGAAGAGTTCTTTTTATGATGTGGAGTAAATGGTGGCTTCACTATCACCTATCTTATTAAACTCATACGATGCACTATTCACATCATTATCATATGAGACAATGTGAAAGTCATCAATGGTAGTAGCCGTCGATGCATGTTCATCATCATTACTATCATCTTTTCTGACTTCTTTGCCTTTGTCCTTTTCTTCTTTGAACTTCTAGCAAAACCTTTTAATATGAGCCTTCTTCTTATAGTGTTGGCACTCAACATTTGCATATTTATTTGATCTTCCTTTGCTCTTATCTTTGAAATTTGATCTTTAGATTTGCTCCTCTCTTGGAACCTGTGACTAGAACTTCTGTCTATGTTGAAGAGGTCGTACCCTGTGATCTCCATCTCATCTCTTCATTCAAAATTTCACTTTTTTTTAACAGATTCCATGTTAACAACATCGTCAACTACAGAATTGGTGATTCAAATCTTCAAAGTCTCCTAAGAATCTAGCAGGGAGGTAAGTAAGAAAAGGGCAAGCACTTCATCATCAAACTTTATACCCATTCCTATTAATTGATCCATGATCCTTTGAAATTCATTCAAGTGATCTGCCATAGAGGTACCTTCTTGATATTTTATCTGCACTAATTTTGTCAAATAAAATAATTTATTGTTAATAATTTTTTAGACATTCAACTTCTTGAACTTCTTCCACAGCGTCTGTGTATAAGTCTAGTTACAGACATGGTTATACTCGTTATCTTCCACAAATTTTCAAATAAAACTACATACATGTTCATACTCAAACACCAACTCCTCGTCCAATTTTTGTTTGGGTTTTGCTGTGGTAAACACTGGTAGATGCATTTTTGTGACAAACTGGAGATCTTTCATCCTATTTTTCCATATGTGATAGTTAGAGCTATTTAGGCTAATCATCTTGCTTTTTTTGCCTCTACATTCGATGAGAAATCCTTTGACACAAAATTGAATCAGGCTCTAATACCACTTGTTGGTTTTAGGGAGTCCACTTACATGAGAGATCTTCATCATGGGTCTAGTGAGGGAACATACTTATGGACTTTGATACCACACTTAAATCCAAAAGCTTAAGGTATTAGGTTTATGCGTCTTTTCCACTTATATGTCCTTCACTAATTCTAACTCTTTCCAATATGAGATTCATACTCACATTTGACATGCCAACACAATTTCCATAAATTTTACCCTTACCTACTTTTAAGTTTCGACCAATGGGAAATAGTGTTTTATGCGGATGTCAACCAAAATATTGATTCCAAAAACCTGCAAATGGAAGTTCACATCTTACTGGGTGTTGATGAGGGAAAGCACATATATTTTTAAAGGGTTAATTACCAAAAAAAGCTCGAATTTTCTTCAAATTTTCAATTATAGCCCGAATTTTAAAAAATAGTAATAAAGTGTTCAAACTTTCATTTTTTTCAATTCTAGCCTAAACTTCAAAAAGTGACAATAAAATGCTTAAACTTTCAATTTTTTTCAATTCTAGCCCGACATTATCTGTTATTCTCCATTAGCCCTCAGCCCTTTGTTTTCTGTTTGTTCTTTTGACGCTACAAACTACTCTCACATTATAGCATACTATATCAGTAAACACTTTATTTTTAGTTCGTTCTCCTAGTGCCCTTAGTGTGAGGGTGTCGGGGCTGCGTAATCTGAAAATCGAAAGGTGAGAGCATTGAGAGAACAAACTGAAAATGAAGAAAAAATTGGAATCAAAGCGTAAGGTCGTCGGGGCTGTGTAATCTGATTTAGGTTATTTTTAAACAACGTAATTTTAATTATGTAATTAAATGATATCGTTTTATTAATCTTCATTTGTTGTGTTAATTTTAGCTAACGTGTATTAATAGTTAAGATTTATGAAACACGTGACATCTCACATCAGTAAGCTTAACGAAAACATTAATTTTGATCTATAATTGAAAAAAATTAAAAGTTTGAGCATTTTATTGCTACTTTTTGAAGTTCGGGCTAGAATTGAAAAAATTGAAAGTTTAAGAATTTTATTACTATTTTTTAAAATTTTATAGCTATAATTAAAAAATTAACAAAATTTTAATATTTTTTAATAATTAACCCTTTTAAAAATGTTTTAAGGAAAGGACATGCAAGCAACACCCAAACAAACGCGCGTGAAGAATTAAAAGTCTCGGTGTACTTAAGTGGATTTTTGCTCCATACCCACCACCCACTTCCCCTCGCAACGGTCTTATCCACACAAGGACGTGAAAAAACGGTACGTGAGCTTTTTCTATTAACAATTCTGAACGCAGTTTTCTCTATTCAAGAAACCCTCAACCTATTCCAGTTAGCGTCCGTGTTCTTGCAAACCCCAGTAAACAAACATTTTCATACCTTTGGAGAAAGGTTTTCCGGCTTAAACGAAAAGGGTAAAGGATAACAAGTTGCTTTACTTCTTGTACGATTTTAACACACATTCGGAGAGAAAATTCAGGGGAGAAAGAGAGAAACATGCAGTTGGAGAGTTGGTTTTAAACGAGGGAAAGTGCAAAATGAAAGCATTATTGAAACAAGGAAACTCCATTGATCCCCAGAAATTCAGGGACATATGTACATCGGATACGTTTAGGTTTAGTGGAAATTTCTATCATTTAAAAACATCACCTTTATCTTCTCTTCTTTTCTGTTGGAGAGCATATTATATGTTTGCTCTTTGTTTTAGTCAAGAAAATGATCCTATGCAATTACAGTGACACCCTATCCTAAAGAAGTCCAACCCTATCATATGCTGCTCTTCATTTAAGCTCCAACCTCTCTTTTAGACAAATTGTATCGGCACCTTTTTTTCATGGTACTCATCTTCTACATGCTATTCCAAACTTCCTTAAACTTCTTCCACTGATTTTGGAGAACATGAAGAGACAGCATCTGCAACCGTGAGGAAGATTTAGTCATCACCAACCAGGTTTGCGAAATCCGATGAATGGAGCTTGTCCATTACTCTAGGTCCAGAATTTGCCAGAATAAGCTGTCCCGCAACGTAAGCAACTTCGGGTAAGGTAACTTGGCAACTTTTCAAGTACAAATTTTCAGCTTTCGTTGGCCGTCTATTTTACTATATTAGATTTCTTTTAGTACTTTTTAAGAAACTCTAGTAACAGTGATTACCTGAACATCCCTTTTCTGGAGACTCTTGTAGAAGTCTTCAAAAGCGTGAATGCCACTGGTGTCAATGTCAGTAACAGCTACAAAAGAGTAAGCAAAAATGCATAAGAGAGAATCAAACAAACAAATAAAAAAACAAGCATAGTAGAGAACAGTTTACGTGACATCTCTACTATCAAGAACTGGATTCTTGGTTGATAGGATAGAACTCCCTTTTCTTCCTCATCTATCAGCCATCTCAGTATCCTGACAATAAAATAAATTTTAGCGTCGCTATAGTTGTTGGATATAAAACACAAATTTACACCCTGGTGAATATTTAACCAGTCTATGGGCATAAACTGTTGAGCTGGGTGATAACAAGCACAATTACAGAATTATCTCTCATGCTATTACTCGGCTAATCATTAAATTTGACTTCCCCAATCACATGATCACCTGTACATCAACTCTTATGGTCACGCAATCAAAGCAATTGCTTTAGGCATGTTAGTTTCTTCACGGAGGACTAACTTTCCAATGAAATTTTCTATGTTTCGCAAATACTGTAGATATATCACTACTCAAAGGACGCCCTTTGTCCCACAAGAACTAAGAAACCATATGAACTGTAGACTTTAAAAAAGATGAAAAGCTCGGAATTCGTTCTCACCTCTCCTTAATGTAATTAGAGTTGGAAAAGTAAATTGCCGAGTCAACTCTCACAATTAGAACACCTGGAACCTTTGTAGCCTCTGGATATTGCTGTATGTTTCTGTACACATTTGTCCTTGGTAACTTCCCAAGAATTGCAGTCCGAGGCCTGGTGACTTGCAGCTAAGGATATTGCAACCTGCCATGACATAATAAAAGCATAATCTAGCAATCGAGGTTTGTTGATATGGGCAATTCAGACATTAGCTAACTAATGCTTACAGCTATCAAGAGGCCTATCTCAACAGAGACAAAAACCACACCAAGAAAAGCTCCCATGCAAGCAGTAAAATCAAATTTGTCAATCTTCCATATCAGTACAACTGCTTCATAGTCAATTAGGCCAATCACAGCCGATATAATGATGGAAGCAAGGATGGCATTTGGTGTGTACTTAAAAAGTGGGGTAATAAATTCCAAGGTCAGAAGTACAACAAGCGACATAACAATATTGGAGACAGAGGTGTGGCTATCAGACATGAAATTTACAGCCGATCGAGAAAAGGAACCTGCAGGTACAAGACAGCAAAAATGATTAATAAAATAATGTGTCTTTCTGCACCAATCACTAGTGCATCTGCATAGAAGTCATAAGCATTCATCAGGACAAAGATTGTTTGTCACTTGATATTTACTTATTCCAATAGGATCTTGAGTGACTTAGTTCCTAGGATTATTGCATTTTATTCTTGAGATTTTTCAAGGACGCCTGGTAGATTTTCATACACGTGATGTATTGATCAAACTTTTTAAACACTCTTCTAATAAAGAACAGAGAAAATTTACAGCGTGTATTTGAGGTCTTCTTTACCTGTAGCAACGTAGCATGAAGTCAGTGAACCAACCACATTCATGGTTCCTTGTGCCACCATTTCTTTGTTTCCATCCATTTGGTAGTCCTTCATAGCAGCAAATGTTCTTCCAATTGCCATGGCTTCCTGATAAAAACATTGGAAGTAGAAAGATAGATATAAAAATTTAGCTGCAGATTAACAATTAACTTTCTTAGGTGGATGGTTCGGACAATGCCTTACCGTCAATGCTATCATTTCCGCCACAACACCAATCCTAAACCCTTTTACAAGATATTGCCCGCTGAAGTATATTTCACTGGCAGAGGAGGGATTTATACCTCTCTCTATATGTTTCACCTTCCAGCATCAATACATCAAAATCAGTAACCGCTAGTGTTTTTGGTTCCTTTTATTATGTCTTAATCAAATGAACACAATAATGTTCTCGGCCAAAAGCAACCAAACATACTAGTTAGTGCTTTTGGTTGCTTTTATTATGTCTTAATCGAATGAAAACAATAATTTTCTGCCAAAAACACCAAACATACTAAGTAAAGTAATAGCGCGTCCTTACTATCTGAACGCCTTTCTTATCTGCCCGGGTTATGAACACAAAAAATGTTGATAGAACAACAGATATCAAAGGGGCAATAGCTGGTACCCAGAATAATCTTCTGCTCTTTTTCCCCTGATAATCATAGAATGCAAAAGTTAGGAATGCGGCCACAATTTATGAATAAGAAGGAAATATAGATGTTCTTACAATGTACTTAGCAAAAAGTAGGAAAGCTAAGAAGCTTGCACCAATGGCTATAGTTTGCCAGTTCCACTGCAAAATATTCATCCATGAACATTCCTCAGAGAGTATGTCATGACTCAGAGTTTCAGGGTAAGAGAAAGTAAAATGGAAAATGGAAGTTAAGTGAAGGAGCAAGGGAAAGAAAAGATACCCCATGATGAGCTGAGTGAAATACCGAGTGCATTACAGAAACTATGTCCCTCTTTTTGGTAAACTTCTTGATTCCAAGGAAACCCTTTAGCTGTTGTAGAGCAATTGTTATAGCAGCTGTCCACCCATAAAACCCACCATAGCAGCATGCGATAGGAAATCGATCAAGAAACCCAACCTAACAATAGAACCCAAATCAATATGAAATAAAGAATAATGAACTATAATCTAGATGCCTTCTGAAAGAAGCCAGAAACATAGATTTGATTATGGTAATCTACCATTACTACTATTGATATCCCTCAGTCTTTTATTGTGTGAAGGTGCCGAATTACCTGAGCAACCCGAGGGTCATTTCAGTGATTCCAGCAAAAAATGTAGCCGTGAATGCGAGCCTCCCGTATTCAGCTGCATTTTTTACTGGATCAATTTCATTTTGAAGAAGAGTTCCCAACAAAAGAGACACCACAGCTACTGGACCTATTGCTATATCTCTTGAACTACCCATGCAGGCGTATATCAGAGGTGGAACAAAGCTGGAGTCTGATGAACATCCAACGTCAACAATAGGTATTTCGAGCTCAAGCCAGAGAAGAAGATCAAACAAACACAAGAAAGTGAAACTTACATAGTCCGTACTGACGATCCAAATTTGCAAGCTTTGCAGATCCGATGTCCTGATTGTGACAATCAAGGATAACTATATCAAAGTGGTTGGACAAAGAAGTGTTTCTGTTTCTTGTTTATTGTATTTTAAACATTAATCTACCTTAGGAATACAAAGACTAGCAGTTGTCAGCCCAGAAATAAGGTCCCCTCTGAATTTGGTTAGATTATAACTCCTTCCCCACTCAAGAATAGGAAAGACTGCATGAATTCCCGGGATTAACTTCTTAGATCTGGGTTGGTCCTTGAATGAACGTAGAGAATCATCTGCAAAGAATGTTTCTTTCACTCTGTCACTAAGTTCCTTGAAAAGATTCTGCCTAGGAGGCACCACAAGATGATGACAAGCTTCTAATGTCCCTCTCCTTTGCTTCAGGTTCCTCTTCAGTTGAACGGCCCATTGATGACATTGAGATTTATACCTCTTGAAATGTAGGACAATCAATGCCAGAAAGAAGATAATGGCGATTTCAGACATATGTGAAAATACGAATGAAAAGCTCAACTCACCGCTGGGGGATGCTTAGGCACTAACCAGGGGAAGAAAGATGCAAAGCCTTTCTGATTGCAAATAGGGCGTAGCAGCTACGTTTATATAAGTTCTGGAGGGGCTACTGTTCAAACCTCACCTATCTGAAAGAAGGAACAAGATTCTATATAACATATCTAGTTAAGTATATGGTATAACCTAAGGGGTCAAGTTTTTGTATCACTACTGACCAGAGCGTGTTTTCGACTCTAATTGATCGTCCCTTCCATAATCGCCGTGCTTGTGAAACAAAATAAGAAACTGTAAATTCCCTCTCATTTCTCTTCTTTCTAACGTTTTTCTGTTTCTTATGCCATCAGTTTATCAACAACCTAGGAAAACTGGAAAGGTGGTCTGAACTGAGGGTGGAAGCTGGTTGCTTAAGACTTTCTAGTCAGAAAAAAGAAAAGCAATTCATATCCACCATCAATAAATAACAAAAGTAGAGGCGTTTCATTTTTGAAACATAGTGGTATGAAGTTAAAAAGTTTATGCCAGGAGTCTATATCACAGAACTTGGATGTTTTGTTAGACTGTTTTTGCCATCAAGACCGCCTATTCTTTTCCACCTAGATACATAAACCAAGATATGAAAGAAACAAAGCCAAACAACGAAAAGCAAGCCCCTGGCGTTACTCCTAATGCAACATTGTTGGGAACAGATTTTACGGTACATGTCCAGAACATCTACAAAAACTAGGAAACGAAAAAAGAAGATCGCCTGGGTGAGGATGGCTTAAAGTTACCTTTTTATAGTTGGATCTGCCTAGAGCGCCTGGTCGGCAATCAAAAAAAGAAAAAAGATGGTCCAAGCCTATAATGTTATAGACCAATGTTCTACTGTTCTACTATAAAAGAAAAATTCTTAAATAGATGAACAATCAATCATGCCTCCGGAGAACCCCAAATGCCAACTTGATCTCATCAATCAAGCACTTTATGATTATTCATTTAACTAGTGCGTCCTAAATGTCCCGGCACGGCAATACTCAGATTTATACACATATTATATTCAACCACCATTGAATAATGCATGCAACTACTGTAACGGTTAAAAATATATTCTCTTTATTCTGCGCTTATGTACGTAAGTAAGACAAAATTACAAGTAGCAGTATCCATCAATGCTTTTGGAACTATTTTATCCTTGTGTTTAAGTAGATGTGTATGTTCTAAATTGTGTGACTTTACCTATAAACGGATGGCTTAAAATAAAGTCCAAGCATGCATATCTCTAACCTTGTAGAAACCATTCATAGTGAACAATGACAGATCTCTTCAAACAACCAATAACCAAAAAGGTCTTTCTTTCCTCAAAAAGTCCAACGCAGCGCTCAATCCCTGTATTAGAAAAGAGAAAAGAGTGTATAGCAAACAAATAAAAGGCACTTGAGACGAGAGGCCAAGAAGAAAGTGGAGTAGTGAAGCATATAAATGGATATGAAAAGAGTAGAATATACTCAAAAGAAGGTGGCTCCTTAAACACAAACTTGATGGTTATTGTGCTTCTAGGAACCCATCAGTATCAATGTTAATTGTACTTATAAGAAGCAATCACAATATTTAATTTAAGCACAAAGCCAATAATAATTAGAGATGAAAATCTACAATGGACAGAAAGCTATACCAGATACAGAAAGATATCAATAGGAATTACAATAACCGTCCAGGTTCAGTGAATGCGTTCCAAGTTCCAACTCAAGCTGTTGGTGTACTTTTTTTTTCTTTTCTCCTCCATTTTCTCCAACAACTACGCAGAAAAAAGAGTTCCAAGTAAAGACAGTTATTATGCTGTTGTTCATCGTTTGGTTGCCAAGAAAAATAAACCAATGGCCTTTCTCCAAACTAAATGAGGAATCAAACAATATAAAATCATAGACTACGATAGCTAAGGGTTAGAACGCTGATAGCTAATTGTTAGAACGCTGTAACATAATAATAAAGCGAACACACGCAATAGTGAAATGAATTATGTGTAAAAAATTCTGCAAGGTGCTATTTAAAAAGAAATCCTTCTAAACAAAATAAGTTTATAAATATAAAGGTCCTACCAACTAACAAAATAAGTTTATAAATATAAAGGTCCTACCAACTTTTGAAAAGATCTTGTTAACATTGAAAACAAAAGGATTCTGTTAATTGAAAGAAGCCTGTTAGCGCTCAAAAGTAAAGAAGTTATTAATTGATAGGAGCTTGATAGCGATCAAAAAAGGAGTTTTATAACGCTTAAAAACGAAAGGAGCTTGTTAATCAATAGAAACTTGTTAACGCTTAAAAACAAAAGAACCTCTTACGATATAAAAATAGGAGTCTATTATAAAACCGAAGAAGCTTCTTGAAAACATAAACTTATAATGTGGAAATTTAGAAGTTAGGAAGAGAGAAAGAATGACACAGTTGATTTACACTAGTTCGACTTATAACGAAACCTACATCCAGTCCCCAAGTATTTAACTTGAGTGCTTCACTATAAAATCCAAATCGTAAACTTTTATAAGTCTCTCTAAGCTCATAAATACATATTTTTAAAGTTTTTTTCAACCTTCCATACTTGTAGTGTTTAATAAAACTCTACAAGCTCTAAATAAGAAATATATATAAAGGATTTAATAGTCTCTCTCAAAAAAGTGATTTCAGTAAGGCATAAAGAGATTGATATGACTTTCAAGAATATTGATGCTGTTAACGTATTTTGCAAGTCTGTTGTCCTTCAAAATGCAGTGACTTTTCCTTAAGTAGACATTTTCCTTAACTAGCCATTGCTTAATCTACAATATCATTTCAGCTAAAATTTTTGATAACCAGATGTTAAGAAGAATGTTTTATCGAGACTTTCAAAGCTGATTATTCTAATTAGTAAGATCCTTTCGGATGTCATTGAATTATTTCTAATTAGGTAAATTCATAAAGAATTTTCCTACAAGAAAGGAAGCAATTATCCTATGATTTTATTTTTTAAAAAATTATATCGTTGACTATATAAGGAAATAAATCTAATTTGAATTTTGAAATATTATAAAGTTATCATCAGAATTGTTAAACATAAACCTTAAGCTAATAATCTCCCTCTTTTTGATGATGACAAACAATAATAGATATATTTTCAAATTTCAAATAATAATAAAGAATTTCGAAAGATACCTGTAAATTTTTATGTTCTTACTTACAATTATAAAAAGAAGGAGCTTGACTTCTAAAGGAAGGATCTTATCGATTGTCTATCACATATTTAAACTTCACAATTTCAACAATATTTCAGTAGCAGTTAGTAGAAAATATCATCAATAACAAATATATCATCAAGGCAATATTGAAAATATATCACAGATGCAAAGTAAGATGTATGCAATGTATATCATTTACTAATCTCCCCTTTTGCCATTTTAAAAAAAGTAGAGGGAAAGAGTAACTAAGATATCAAACAATATCATGTCATTAAGAAACAAAGACATTAAGAAACAGAGTCAATAAGGATTCAAAAATCTTTCTAAGCAAGATCTGTATATCAAGGATCTAATTTTTCATGTTGCCTATTTGTCTGTGCATTTAATCTTGATTAGAGAGAACTTCCTTAAGATGTTGAAGGATCAAATCATTACTGCTCTATAGTACGATAAGGGCCGATTTTATAGAGTGGGTCCTAAGAAGTCTATTACTCTTTCAATTTTCTTCTCAACCCACACATTGTCTTTTAGCTTATACCTGAATTGGTAGAGAATGGAAGAATGGAGCTTAACTGGTGCATACCAATCCAGACTATCAAAAGACACTCCATAGTAGGCAAAAATTTTGGTTAGCATCATCCTATAAGGCAGACCACTAGGTATTAGGTTCTAAACTTTGTTTTTATTAAACTGATTCAGTTCGTCTTTTATAGCTGAAACCCAATTTTTGTCAGTAAGAGCCTCTTTAATGGTCTTTGGTTTTAATTGTGAGATGAGGGCAACAAGGTTGTTCTTGAAGGATGATTTGGTTTTGAGACTTTCAGAGGGTCTCTAGAATGTATTGATGCGTATCAAGGCCTCTCCATTCTCTTGATGTTCTTCGTTGTATAGGCTCCTGTTGAGAGAAAAGAGCCTGCTCTGTCCTGGCTTCAGAAGGACCTTCTAGATCTTGTAATTTTGAAGGTACTATAGGTGTTAATTGAGTCTGTGATGTATTTTTAAGAGACAAGGGATGCTCTTCATCCATCTGAATCAGCTGCTGTTGTCGAGGGTAGTGCTTCATCAAATACTACATGTTTTGATTCTTCTATCTTCTTTGCTCTTTTGTTGTAAACTTTAAATCGTTTACTAGCGATACTGTAGCCCATAAAGATGGCTTCATTTGATCTCGCATCAAACTTTTCAAGATTATCTTTTCCATTATTTAGAATGAAGCACTTGCAACCAAATGCTCAAAAGTAAGCAATATTCGATTTTCTTCATTTCCGAAACTCATAAAGGGTCTTTTTCAGAATGATTCTCATAAGGCACCTATTAAGTATGTAATAGATAGTTGACAAGCTTCTGCCTAGTAACCATGAGATAGACCACTTTCGTATAGCATTGTTCTGACCATATCAATGAGAGTCATGTTCTTTCTTTTAATAACTCCATTATGTTGAGGAGTCCTTGGGTATGAGAAATTATGAGATATCCCATTTTCATTACAAAAATCTTCAAATTTTTTGTTATCAAAATCTCCTTCATGATTGCTCCGAATAGAAGTAATGCAATATCCTTTTTCAATTTAAATTTTTGTGCAAAACTTCTTAAAGACTTCAAAAGTATCACCCTTATTTGATAGAAAATAAACCTATGTAAATCTAGAATAATCATCTACCATAACAAAGCTGTAATGTTTATCACCAAAATTTTGATTCCTATTAGGACCAAATAAGTTCGTGTGTACAAGTTCAAGCAGTTAGTTTGTAGACAAGATATTTTTAGGAGCGAAGCTACTTCTTATTTGTTTTCCTTTAAAAAAAAGCTTAGCGGACCTAATTATGATCAAACTTTAGGTTAGGAAGTCCTCTTACTAACTCAATTTTGGATAATTTTGATAGGATGTTTATACTAGCATGTCCAAATCTTCTGTGCTAGATAAAAGAGTCATTTTTTTTATAGAAACAAAACATTTGACATTTTGTGAAGACATATCTTACAATTGAGCAAAATATATGTCCTGATTTCTAAGACCAATAAATACAATATTGTCATTAATATTATCAATAATTTTATAATGTGATGCATATAAAATAACTCTATAACTCTTATCACATAATTGACTTACACTTACTGAGCTATGTTTCAATCTATTAACATAAAGAACATTGTTAATAGAAGCATAATTAGAGTTACTAATTTTACAAATTCCGGTGACTTTTGCCTTGTTTTAATTGACAAAGGCAACATTACCTCCGTCTTTCCTTTCAATATAGTTGAAATGTGATATTTCAACTGTCATATGTCTCGAAAAACCGTTATCAACTATCCATTGGTTTTCTCTTGTCTCTGTTTTGAAGCATATCTACAGAATAAATTATCTCATTTTAGGTACCCAAATTTTTTGGGTCCTTTCAAGTAGGTAGTTTGGATTTTTAGTCTCCAAACATAAATTTAAGATAGTTTCTTCATTTTTCAAAAGTAACATGAGTGACTAATATGATCATGTCTACCACAACAATTGCATAAAATCGGTGAGTGATAGTTACTATGATTTTTGCCATTTGCAGGTTCTTACTGTTTTGGCTATAGCTATTGTTGGATTTAACAAAGAAATTCTTGTATAGCCTAATATTGTTGTTTTCACTATATCCAATTCTAGACCTGTCAAAAACACCTTTACCATTCCCAAATGATGCATCAAGATTATTCCTACTATCAACAACATTGGCAAGATCTTTTTATAGAGAATCAACTTTTTCTTCTAAATGTTCTACCTTAACATAATCATTTTCAAGTAATACATTCTCTAACTGACTTATCTTTTGTTCTAGGAATTCCTTTTTATAAATTTTTTGCTTATTATCATTTTTGAGAGACCTAATTCTAGACAAAAAGTTCTTATTGTCAGATTCTAGTGATTCAGTCTTACTCATTAAGGATGCATCATTATCTTTGGAATTCTCAACCTTTTTGAAATACTGTCAATTTTTTATACTGATCATATAGTTCATGATATGCTTCTCTTAATTCATCAATTTGAATATTAGAGTTAGACTAATATACTTCATCATCTCCTGATTCGGCTATAAAGCAAACATTTTTTTACTTCTTCAGGCTTTTCTTCTTCAAAGTTTTCAAAGTTCTTATATGAAAAAGCTGCAGTCATAGCTTACTTTTTGGGGTTTCTATTTTTTGATTTTCCATTTTGAAGAAGAGGACATTCTAGTCTTATGTGTCTAGGTTTCTTACAATGATAGCATATGATTTGATTGTTTTGTGTGTTGCTATTACTGCTGCTCCCTTTTGATAGGAACCTGTTGTTTCTAGTTTTTTTATGTCCTTCTGTTTTCTTCATAAGGTTCTTTTTGTAAAAGCAATTATATTTTTTGAGTATGAAATTGAATTCGTCATCTCCATCTATTTGTAATTTAGTTTCGCTTTCATCTCTGTTTGATTTATACAGTTGTTTTAGTGTCATTCCTCTTTTGTATGAGGATCCTTTATCCCACCTAAGTTTGGTTTTATAGATCATTAAGTTTCCTCTTAACCGGTCGAGTGAGATATTATCAAGATCTTCTGCAATCTCTAGAGCTGTCACCTTAGGTCTCCATTCCTTTGGTAGTGATATTAGAATCTTTGTCACAAGTTTGTTTGTTTTTGGGATATATCTTACACAAGTCCTTTAAGGCAGTAATGTCGTTGAAACGTCCAAAGAATTCGTCTATTCTTTCTCCCTATTTTATGCAAATAGTTTTGTATTGATGTACTAAAAGACTTATTATATGTTTCTTTACCTTATTCGTTCCTTCAATGGGGATTTGTAGTTTGCCCCCCTTTTGCTTTGCTGTAGAATGGTAAGATATCTTTTTGTACTCTTTCGGAGATAGCGCACAAATTGGATAACGTGTTGCTTTGGCATTTAACTATATGTTTCATCTATCAGCATCAGTCCACACTTCTACGTAGTCAGTAGCAGAAGGTGTGGCTCTAAATTTAATAGCTTGGCAGGTTTCGATATCTACAGATTGAAGATAAATAGTCATTTTCTTTTTCCTGTAGGAGTAGTTTTTTCCATTGAAATAAGGAGGCTTTAAGACGGATTGTCCTTCAAGGCTTCTCAAATTGTTTGCCATGATCTATCTCGTGCTGTAAAGCACAATAAATGTAAAACCTCACTCTGATACTAAAGGATAAAAGAAGCACACGTAAGAGGGGGGGTGAATTGTTTGTAAAAAATTCTACAAGGTATTTTAAAAATGATAATATCCTTTTAAACAAAATAAGTCTTTAAATATAAAGGTTGTCACAACCTAGTACCACAGCGGGCACATGACAACCGCCATATACCCAGGGTAAGGATATTTATGGTACCTTTAACCCAACTATGCAAGGTTAACTGAATATCCTTTAAAAACATTTGGACAGTATAACGACTGTATTTTGAAAATCCTAAAACTCAATTAAAATACCTGTAAATTAGTTTTAAACACACTTCTATATTCACATTTAAAAGTCTACCACAACTTCTAGACTTTTAAGTCCCCTCAAGAGCAATCTCAACAACAGTACAAAAGGGTTATATATAAAATCATTTACAAACCACAAGACAGTCGAAAGTTAATTTACAAAATCATAAAACATATCAACATAACCAACTTAATAAAAAAAAGTTCATGAGCCACTATACAACAAAAGTACACATAAAGACTACCCACGTGCGGTAATGCCCCGAAAATATTAAAAGACCGCATGATACACTCAAAACCTCAAGCTCACCAAATTAATTTGCATGGTTAGAAAGCAGAGGTGGTGAGTACACTATGTACTCAGTGAGCAGGAAAAACATATATCATAAATAGAACTCGATACACACCAAGACGGCGTAAATAACTTATGAAACGAGCATATATGATATAGAAACACATAGGCCTAGCCTATGACTCAACATATATTGGTTAAGAACCATATAGGCCTAGCCTATTAATCACTCATCCAGTGAACATAGGTTCTAGTTCCAGTACACAAAAGTAGAAAAACATCATATGTATAAATCAAATCTTGTCAGGAAAACAAATATCAGAAATAGGCCAAACAATTATATGTGTCGCTACTAGTCGACCAAACTAGTGTGCACACCCACTGATTCCCAGTGTTAGCTCAAATTTCATTAGTGGTGAGTCCGGACTACAATCGACAAGAGCATCATGACCCTAGGTGATGACCTTGTTGGTGTCCAAACCCTGGGTGTGAAATCACTCGCAAGTACCATAGAAAGGTGTCGATATAGGGACTCGACTTTTATATACCAGCATTAAGGGTATAGGGGTCGATTAATCTGTTATGCCTAGCACACGATTGGCCAATAATAATTTCATGAATAAAAAAAACCATATACAAATATTAAGTACAAAAATCAAGTAAGGCACCATGCCTTTATTTATTAGTCCAACCGATGAAATGGAACCTTATTATGGCTCTAAGCTGAAAGAGAATACATACATGCAGCATATATGACTCGATTATGCATATGTAAATTCCAAAACATTATTTCATGCAATAAAAGTCATCTTTTGTACTCCAAGTGCAAAGTTGTTCAAAAATGTATTTTCAGAAAATAAAACATTGTCCTTTGCACTTTAAGTGCAGGTTTGTTAAAAATAATATCATTTCTCAAAATAAGTAATAAAAACATCAGTTGCACTCGAAGTGCAAAGAGTTATTCAAATCAATGTCATTTATTAAATACACAAGTATACTAGCATCCATTTGAGATTCAATTCTACTATGCATTACTTAGGTTCAAAATTCACATACAAGTCATCATACATATCTTAGGATATCCTAATCCTATTTGAGAGATATGGTTTCCCCAACACACCTCAAAAGAAGGTGTACACTTTCTTGACTTCAACATTTCTAGGTACGAGCTCTTTGATTCATAGCTCCCGAGCCTATATAGATACAAATATACAATATACAATATGTTTACTACTCAAACATGTATCTCATATTCATACACCACCACAACCAAATTTATCCCTAATCAATCACATAAATTTTATTCTAACATATGTCAATAGGTCAACAATTCATCCTTAACCATTAAGCTAATATAACCTTATGTGCAATCTTTACATCCTTTTCTTTTTAATGTTCCTTTATGAACAAGCTACCTTTTTCTAATCATAACTCTCTCTACAAAAATCCAAATGTCATGATTCTTATGCCCCCCAAAACTAGACTTACTTTAGTCTTAATATATCCAAAAATTATACAAACAACCTCTCCTTTTAAAATATAATCTCCATCCAAATTCTATCCTATTTCTAGTGAGAAATAAACTGGAAACCAATACTCAAACCATAATAAATCATTATCAATACATCTCCTAACAAAATCGTTTCACAGAAGCATTAATAAGACATCAATAATAATTTTTTTTCATATTTTATACTTTCACTAATTCAGACTCTAAGGTCCTAAAAAATTAGGAAATAATACAAGGTTCCTATATAGGGGTCTATCACAGGCAGTATTAGGGAAACAAGCATAACTTGAGCTCTAGTCACTATTTTATCAAGACACTTTCACAGAAGTCAAGTTAAACCTATATCTACAATTTTTTTTCTTTGAGTTTCTTTAAATTTGTGCTCTAAGAATATGAAAGACAGATCAAAAGAGAAAGATGAAATTGAAACCAGAATTTAACTTACCTTGATAACTTCTTTCCTTCTCCTCTTCTCTTCCCCTTTTTCTCTCCTCTTCTC
>JANSVA010016854.1:0-15290 GCA_025504915.1 Erythroxylum reticulatum | reverse complement strand
TCACCTTAAGTACACATAGTTCATCCAATTCACATTCAAGTAGCACTTCAATATCTAAATCAAACATCACAATCATCAGACCTTCTGTCCAAAAACCCACATAAGCAATCACATTTGCATAATCATTCAATAGTCATATAATACAAAATTTCAAATAACAAATAATAAAGTGAGACCATCTCGGTCTACTCACCATACGCTCCAGATTATCATTTGCTTTAAAATTTTGGGAACGCCTGAATACGGACACTTGACCTGCACAACCCATTTATGCAAGTCACCCATTTCACACTCATCAATAGTTACACATATATAAACATTTATTTATGCACAATTGTATAGGTGGACTATGTACAATGCATGCTCAATGACAATCCCAGATATATGTTCTAGAACGCATATTATGTTCATTCCCATTTCATAGTTCACATGTGTCTAATTGGACTTAGATTTTGTACATGATCTTTCTAAATTCTCCTTTCAATCTTTACCTTTTGCATGTGTCTAGCTTATTCATAAGCTAACACCTCAAGAATACTTAGTTACTTTATATCATAACTCAATTTCTCATCTCATTTCTAACCTCATATTATCTCATAATATCCAAATTCTCATCCAATAAGAATTCAATTGAAAATCCCATAATACAAAAATCTCTAAAATTGATTCTAGAATATTTAAACCCAAACATTTTCTAAACTCCATGAACTAGAATCCTTCCAAAAATCCAAAAGATTCAAAATGATCTTAACTTGATTTTTGACCAAATGAAGGGATCTTTAGCTCAAATGGAAGCTCTTTTCTTCCTCTTCCTTTTTCTTCTATTGAACAACTTCAAAATCTTTCTTGAAGATTAAGAAGAATTAAACCCTAGCTCAACTCTCTTCTTTTCTCTCAAACCACCAAACTCTCTTTCTCTTTTTTACTCCTTTTCATTATTCTCTTCTGCTTATCCTTCCATTCACGTTTTTCTTCTTCAGTTATAAGCAAGACAACACTTCTTCTTCCAATTATGCCCTTAATGATTGAGAATTGTCCTATTTGCCCTTCCATTTATGCCTTATGTCTTTTATACTTAAGTGTCTTGCCAACAATACCTTTGAACATTCTAACATAACACTTTCTTCCAGAAAAATGTCCCCCATTGTCTCAAGTTTCTAATGACACTAAAATCATTCAATTCGATCTAGTGATTCGAAAGATATACTTCAAACATTTTTTGGACTACTCTTGTCCATAATAGTATACTATGCACAACTTCCATCTGAAATTTGAATATCTTAGACACTGAATTAGATTCCAATTTCTTCATACCATTTGTATCTCCATGTCTTTAGTTTACCAAAAATCAGAAATCATCTCATTTGGAGCTCTACCGATCCAGAAATCATCAAAATACTGAAGTATGTTCAGTGGAATAACACCAATTCATATTATTTAAGAGTACACACACTGTACCCGCCCCACGTTTTTCAATAAATATTTCTCACTTCATTTTAGATGGCTATGATTTTAGGTAAAGATGTAGAGCAATATCTTATGAATCCTTTGGTTCAAAAATCAAATCATTTGGGTGTATAGTGAAGGAGTTATGATCAAAAGAATCCAATATATTTTTTTCCTCAATCACTGAACCTATTTCGAGGAAACAACTGTAACATTCTCTAGAAATTTCTGATTAAGGCATTCTTTGTATGGATCGAAAGAGGACTTCAAAAGTTACAACTTTCATGCAGATTTCAAAGTTAAATTCTATCTTCTAAATCTTCTTACTTTGCTTTGTCTCACTTTTACTTCATTTTACTTTTGCTTCGTCTTACTTTGCTTCGTCTTACTTTCCCTTCGTCTTACTTTTGCTTCGTCTTACTTTCCATTTGTCTTACTTTGGCTTCGTCTTACTTTTGCTTCATCTTACTTTTGCTTCCTCTTACTTTACTTCGTCTTACTTTTGCTTTTTCTTACTTTTGCTTTGTTTTACTTTTGCTTCGTCTTATTTTTACTTCGTCTTACTTTCTCTTCATCTTACTTTTGCTTTGTCTTACTTTTGCTTCATTTTACTTCCGCTTCGTCTTACTTTTTCTTCCTCTTATACAACGATCATAACTTCCAAATACGAAGTCCAAAAATTACATACTATATACCGTTGGAAAAATAAAAGAAAGATCTACAACTCCCAAGAAGGCAACTTTGCAAAAATCTATCTAGATTAATCTAGATTCTCTCTTGAAGTTATAACACAAATTTTACATTCAGCTCCCAATGTACTACACCCAGTTCTCAACTTCATGAAATTTTGAGACTCTTAGAGACAGAATTGAAATTTGATGTCTTCATACAAAATGTATCCATACATCTTTAGGTTAATCCAAATCAAGAATCATCTTGTTTGGACAACTAGAGAAAACGTTATGGCTAACAGACCGAAGTACACTCAGTGCACATTTTTCAGATCAACCACCACTTTTGTTTCGAAATCTATCCTTATCACAACTCATACCAAGATCACTCTTTCTACTCCCTCTACTTCTCATTTCCAATTAAAAAAATCAAATTTAAAAACAATTATACCCGGAAGTTTTCAATGAATGCATGTACCATTTTTTATGTGCAAACATTCAAATTCACATGTATGTATGCTGATATGTTGCTGGGCATAAAATGCAAATTTTTCTAACTCTCACATTGCTATTCTCTCCATCATTGAAATCTGGGTTCTAAACCTTAATATAGGGATGGGATGTTACATGAAACTCCTTCCTACTAATCATCTTGTCATGAACTGCCCTCGACTTCTCCTTTTAAATCTTCATGTTCTCATAGGCATCATTCCTTATCTCCTCCAACTCTTGCAATTGTAATTTCCTAAACTTTCTAGCCTTAACATAGTTGAAGTTACATTGGTTAGTGGACCAAAATGCTTTGTGCTCAAGTTCTACTGGAAGGAGACAAGCTTTCCCATAAACCATCCTAAAGGGTGACATTCTTAAAGGGGTATTGTAAGCTATTCTGTAAGCCCACAGTGCATCTCTTAATCTAAGACTCCAATCTTTTCGAATAGGTTGCACTGTCTTCTCCAAGATAGACTTAATCTTATAGTTAGAAACTTCATCTTGGCCATTTGTTTGAGGATGGTATGCTGTGCTAGTTCTGTGAAAAATGTGGTACTTCTTCAACATGGCCTCAAAAGATCGGTTGTAAAAGTGGGTCCCCCTATCACTGATTATTGCTTTGGGAATGCCAAAGCTGTTGGACCCCGAACTTTTCTTAGAAGTTAAAAATATTAAATAAGAAATTTTTGGCGATTAGTCATGAGTAAAGAAAAAGGAGAATTCTTGAATTAGAAATGAAGTAGAAAAGATGGTTTAGGTACAAGATGGATCATATATGAAATGTTGCAAATTAAAAGCTGCAAAATGTGGTTGAAACATGTTCACTTAGTAAACTTAGGTGTAACATGTTCACTTAGTATACTTAGGTGTCTTAGCCATAATTTTTTAGTTATCCAAATGAGATGATTTTTGATTTGGAGTAAACTAGAGACTTAGACTACAAATTGTTTGATGAAATCGATTTTAATTCAGTTTCTAAGAATCTCAATTTTTGGATGGAAGTTGAGCATTGAATATTGTTCTAGTATAAGAATAGTCCAAAAATGTTTGGGGTATAACTTTTAGATTTCTGAACCAAATTGAATAATTTTGGTGTCATTAGAAACTTAAGACAATAAGAAACATTTTTTCTAGAAGGAAGTATATCAAATTCCTTCAATTACCTGATCAGGAAAGGGTCTGGATTTGTTTAGAAGGAGTTAGTTAATGAGTTAGAAGTATAAGATGTTAGCTTTAATAGACATAAGGGATAAAATGTGAAGGACAAAGTAAATGAAGCGTAAAATGGGAAAAAGACCAAATAAATGGTCTTGAAGTAAGAAATAAAGAAGATAATGTCGTGAGTGTGAGAAGAGAAGAGAAGAGAAAACATGAGAGAAAGAAAAGAAGAGGAAAAAATGAAGTTATGGAAGAAGGAAGAAAATCGTGGGAAGAAAAAGAATGAAGAAGGAAGAAAATTTATCAAGGTAAGTTCATCTTTTCTTCTTACTTATTTAGAGAAATGGGTTGTCTTGAGAATGAAAGGATTAAAGAGAGAATGGGTGTTGCGTTGAGAGAAAGATGAAACCATTTTGATTTTGGATTTCTAAGCTAAGGTTTTGGTTTTTCTAAACTAGATGGACTATAGGTAAGTTAGGTTTAAGTTCAATTTTAACATTTTTGATTTGTGAGGTTTTATGAATTTACATGTGAATGTGGATGGAATAAGGAAATTGGTTGTTTTAGGGAATCAAGAAAACCTTACTTAAGAGCAAGAGGAAAGATAATCTTGAGCTTGGATTTTCAAGCGAAATAGGTGGGTAATGTATTTCTGGTTGTTATGAAATTGAGCAAATTCTTGCCTATGTGTGTACGTGGATTGCTTGAATTTGATTTGTTTGTGAATTTTTGAAAATGGATGATGAATTATGACTATGTTATACCTTGAAAAAGGTTATAACATTTTGTATAAATGAAAAGAAGAAAAAGCATGAAAGTATGAGCATATGATAAAATGATTTGAGCATGATCATTTGCTTTTGTTTAAGCGAGAGTGGAACCATATTATTCATCAAGTGCATGTTGACAAGAGCCTTCTCGCAGCTACCCGCTTGTGACATATGAGCTCCGAAAATGGACTCATTCTATTCATGGTATAAACTTCGATTTCTCCATTCTATTTCCATGGAACCCTCGAGCCATTTGTTTGTGCATTGCATCTTTGAATTGTTAAGTATGATGCATTTGAGTGTTATGTTTAATGGCTAACGTCTATGTTATGTGTTATGAGTTTTGAGCTAAATTGATTAATGCTTGAATTGCTAGAATAGATTAATAATGCTTCAATTGCTAGAGTAGATAGAGAATAATTGAATTGTTAGATATATATATACATATTTTTGAATTTATGGTCAATTGCTGATGGCTATAAATATATTAATCACTGAGCTGTGTAGCTAATCCCACTATTCCCTCCTCATGGGCAGAACAAGAAGGTTAACAATCCTTGCAAGGCATCGGAAACTCCAAGATAGTTAGAGAACTTTGTATTAAGTTAGTGAACATTTTGGATAGTTTTATAGGCATATCAACATTGAGCATCCTTTTGTATTTTGTTTTAAGTTAGTGATGTGTATGTTGATATATAAGTAACGCTTGTTCAAATATTTACTTTGCTTAGCAATGAGCATGAGAATTTGAGCATTTCCTTTTATGTATGATTATGATAGTTTAAAGGTTGAGTATAATGGTTGTGGAAGTGGAATGTGTATGTGCATATTCTTCTTCGTTGAGATTGCAAATTGATGTTAGTTTTAGAATAGAGTGTTAGAGATTTGCAAGGTTATATGGGATGAATCATTTGAGGTGAGATTCAAGAGTTTAACGAAAAGTACTTAGTAGTTGAATGGATATAAAGAGATATTGCATTTTTCAAGCTTTCATAGGTGTAGAAATTATGTTATGAGTTCAAGGAGAAAACTATATCAATATAGGTAGAATTAGACAAAGTTTTCTTCATAAAATTTGTAGCTTATCTTTCTATCTTTCCAATATAATATGAAATTTTTAGACATCGGAGTTGAGAGATGTGATAATTATAAGTTAAGATGTTGCACTCAACGTATATGCGATTGCACCTCATCACTTCTCCAGCCTCGGGTGCAATCACATCAAGGAAAGGTGTGACCACAACTTGGGATTGGTCTTGGGTGAGATCGCACCTTACAATTTCTCCAATGTTATGCCACCCAAAGGGTCTTCCAGCTTTGAACATGGTTGACTCTTTTGACCAGAACTTTGTCATTCAACATCCAAATGAACTAATTCTTAAAGCATTAGATTCCTAACGCATTCCTATATATGTTTTTAAAATTTGGTAGCCTTTAGAGATAAGTGGAAAATATTGATGGAAAGAAAGTGAAGGAATCGATTGGAAGAGCATGAATTGGTTGTTTTACTGAACATACTTCTGTATTTTAATCATAACTTGATCTGTAGAGCTCCGAATGAGATGATTATTTTTTAAAAATAACATAGAGACATGGAGCTACAATTATTCTGAAAAAGTCAAGTGGTGATTTAGGCGTTTGATTGGTGTGAGCTTGCCCCCTTATAGTTTGTGATGTTATGAGAATAAGGATGAATCGATGATGGCTAAGGAGATTTCCATTGAAATAACCATACAGGGAAATACACTCACGTCTTTTGATGTTCTGGATAGTTGTTCTCCAAAAATAGGTTCCAACATCTTGTCTTATTAGAGCGATAGTTGGACTCTGAAAACGAGGTCCAACAAAACCTGTCAAAGATGTTAGCCTTAACAAATCCAACAACAACCTTAGCATCATCAGTTTTAGTGGGAATAGCCTCAATCTATTTAGATACATAATCCACAGCAAGTAAGATATAAAGATAGCCATAAGAAAAGGGAAAAGGACCCATGAAATCAATACCCCAAACATCAAATATCTCACTAAAAATCAAAGTAGTTTGCGGCTTCTGATCTCTCTGAGTTATGTTATTAGTTCTTTGATATCTTTTACGTGATTTACAAAAGTGGAATGTATCTTTAAATAATAAAGGTCAAAAGAAACCACATTCAAGCGCCTTATGAGTTGTACGTTTAACACTAAAATGACCACCATAAGAATAAGTATAATAGAAAGCAAGTATGGAATTAAAATCATCTTGTGGCATACATCTCCTAATAACTTGATCAACACAGAACTTCCACAAATATGGATTATCCCAATAATAATACCTAGCATTAGCACTAAATTTATCTCTTTGAGATTTAGACATACCTGAGGGTAACTCATTAGTAACCGTTAACTAAATCAGAATACTATGGCTGAGGAGTAGCATGGAGGACGACATACAACTGTTCATAAAAGTCTCTTTGGTAGGAACGATATTAACTCCCTTGGCATTATTTCGGCTCAAGTGATCAGCAACAAGGTTCTCAGCTCCCTTCTTGTCCTTAATCTCAAGGTCAAACTCTTGTAAGAACAAAACACATCTAATAAGGTGCAGCTTTTTCTTCAAGAGATACCTAAAAGCTGCATGATCAGTGAAAACAACAACTTTTGTGGCATGTAAGTATGACCGAAACTTTTCAAGAGAAACACAACAATAAACAATTCCTTCTTAGTTGTATGGTAATTATATTAAACCTTATCCAATGTCCTAGAAACATAAGAAATCATATGCAAAGACTTCCCTATACACTGCCCAAGAACAACTCCAGCTGCATAGTCATTGTCATTATTCATAATCTCAAAAGGAAGCTCCCAATTAGGTGGTTGGATGATGGGTTCTGTTCTCAACTTGTTTTTCAAAAAGTCAAATGCATCCTTGCACTCTTGGGAGAAGATGAAATCGGCATCCTTAGCTAGCAACTTATATAGGGGTGCGGTTACCTTGCTAAAATCCTTGATAAACCTGCACTGACATAACTAAGAAAAGATCGAACATACCTCATAGAGGAGGGGTAAGGCAAGGACAAGATAATATCTATCTTAGCTTTATCAACCTCTATGCCACATTCAAAAACCATATGCCCTAAAACTATCCCTTGTTCTACCATAAAATGACATATTTCATAGTTCAAAACAAGCTTAGTATCCATGCATCTTTTCAAGATTAGAAAAAAGTTTCCTAAATAATGATAAAAGAAATCACCATAGATAGTAAAATTATCCATAAAAACTTCGATGATCCTCTCAATATAATAAAAAATATGCTTATCATGCATCTTTGAAAAGTAACAGGTGCATTGTATAATCCAAAGAGCATTCTCTTATAAGCATATGTATTAAATAGACAGGTAAAGGTAGTCTTTTCTTGATCCTCGGGGCAATAACAATTTGATTATATCCATTATAGCCATCCAGGAAACAATAGAAAGACTTACCAGCCAGGTGTTTAAGCATTTGGTCCATGAAAGGCAAAGAGAAATGGTCCTTTTTTATCGCCAAGTTTAACTTCCTATAATCAATACACATTCGCCAGCCATTTTGCACACGTGTGGGTGCCAACTCATTCTCAGCATTCTTTATCACATTAATGCCTATCTTTTTAGGAACCACATGGATAGGACTTACCCACTTGCTATTAGAGATAGGGTATATGACACCTGTATCTAAGAGCTTCAAAATTTCAGCCTTCACCACCTCCATCGTGGTGGATTGAGCCGTCTTTGCATCTCCCTCGAAGGCTTGGAATTATCCTGTAAAAGTATATGATGCATACACATAGAAGGACTAATCCCTTTGATGTTATCTAAAGTCCATCTAATGCCAGTCTTGTGGTCCTTTAAGACACACAACAATCTTTCCTCTTACATAGCTGTTAGATTCTTTGCAATAATCACTTGAAGAGTATTATTAGATCTAAGAAATGCATACTTTAAATGATCATGAAAAGGTTTTAATTATAACTCAAGAGCATGCAATAAAAAAGGTAAGACTTTCTTATGGGAAAAAGCTAAATCAGCAAACACATCTAGTTTTGGAACCATATAAGAAGACTATAATGCCATAATAACATCAATCACATAAGGTTAAAAACTCATGAAACCATTGGCGTTACTGTCAAACGATCAGAAGAAGTAACACATAAGACTAATATTAATGCCATCATCACCACCATAAGCACAAAATTCATCTACCAATAGATCGGTGATATCCAACTTATGTAATTCATGCACATCATCATTATATTTCATTGCCTCATTAAAATTAAACAAGGTATGTTCATCATCAATTCTCATAGACAAAGTACAATCATCACAGTTAATCACCGTCTTAGCAGTCCTAAAAAATGGTCTCCTAAGCAGAAGAGGTGAACATGTGTGAGGGAGATCATCACATATTTCAATGATATAGAAATAACAAGGGAAAACCAAACTACCAACTTTCATTAACACATCTTCTAACAAACCCAAAGGATAAAAAAAGAACTATTAACAAGTTGAATGATAACAAAAGTTCTTTTCAAAGATCCAGCATTAGGAGAATCAAAGATGGATTTCGACATCACACTAATTGAAGCTCCTAAGTCACACATAGCCTTATCAAAGCACATATTACCAATTACACAAGGGATAGAAAATGCACCTATGTCTCCTTGCTTAATAGGTAATTAGTCGCGACATATGAATTTCAATATAACAATTACGGATTATATCGAAATTCTAGAAATGGTTTTATAATTAATAATTAAATGAATGCATTAAAATCATCAACTCACAATACCCAATGGGTTCATACATAAATAACCAAATAATAACAAAATTCTAATTATCCGTACTCAATACCCGAATTAATTAACATAGGATAACACAATCAATTTCTAATGAGAGAAAGAAAAAATAAAATAATAAAAAATACTTAACTCGAGACATCAACATAGATGTCACCTCCGAACCGACGTCGGGATGCCTAGCCCTTCATAGGTCTTTCCCAAAAAAATGCTTTAGCCTTCATTTGAATCCCTAGCTGAAAATCTCTTAATTTCTGTTCACTGCCGCAAGCTTTAATGTAGCTCTTCATTGTCTACTGTAGTTGATGGGATAATTAAGGTTTATTGTCCCAACTTCTATTCACTACACTCCTCTTTGTGTTTTTTCTCTTCACCACGCCTGCACCACGCCTACGCCAGCTCTCCAGCTTCTCCATCCATAAGCCGCAACATTAAGCTGTAACTGTGGCTCTCCAGCTCCACGCATGTGCCTCCTTCCACACTGTAGCATCTCAATTGATTTGTTCCTGTAGCACCTATTAGATGAATAAGAGTCACCTCATTAAAAACCTCCTCTCCTGCTGTGACGTTGTTTAAATGCTAGAGTTCCCGAAAGAAGGGAGAGGAGGTATGATAGGCTACGAAAATAGGGAGCTGTGGACTTCTATGGTAGCAAAAACCCTGCTGAGGCTGAGCCATGGTTAGAGAGAACAGAAAGGGTATTTGACTAGATGGACTGTGAGCCTGATGAGACATTTGACTACACAGTGTCTTTACTGTAGGGCCCAGCTTACTAGTGGTGGAAGATTGTTCCAGGCAGTACTACCAGGCCTTGCCAATTGAAGTGGGGAGACTTTCTGAGGGTCTTTAGAGACAACTATATGCCCATGATCTATTTGGATATAAAGATGCAGGAGTTCTTAGAATTGAAGCAGGGTAGGATGTCAGTGGCTGAATATGAGGTCCGGTTTAATGAATTAATGGGTTATGCTACTGCTCTGATACCTACAGAAGAAGACAAGTGTAGGAGGTTTAAGAATGGGCTCAATATGAAGATCAGAACAAGGTTGACGCTTTTGGACCTGGGCACTTTCACTGAGTTGAGAGCTGCTTCAATTAGAATGGAGCAGTTGTTGAGAGAGAGACAAGCTGAGACTGGCCAAAGGTCTAGAGGGAAGAGGCCTAGTGCAAATCAAAGCAGTTCTGGTAGGGTCTTTAGTAAATGCCAGAACAGAGCATTTAGACCACTAGGTGGATCCAGACAGGTACGATCTGGGCAGAGGGGCAGATTTTCACAGACTGTCAGTAGAAGAAGTGCAAGATAGAGATTGAATCAGTATCCAGTTTGTGACCACGGTGAGAGGAGTCATGGTGGTGAGTATTGGAGGCTGACGGGAGCTTGCCTCAAATGCGGCTTTATGGACCACCAGATCAGAGATTGCCCTACTACTTTGGAAGCTCAGTCTGTTGTCAATGGGCGATCTAGGAGTAATACTACAGTCCAACAGAGAAGAGGTGGTGTATCTGGACTAAGAGGTTGAGGTAGAGGCAGAGGGAGAGCTGGGAGTTTTTCCATGAGGACTAAAGGGTGGGGCAGCCAAACGCAGTCCCAAGATAAAGTCTATATTATGGCTACGCAAGAGGCTCAGGACTCATCGGATGTTGTGGCAGGTGGATTTCTCATTTATGATTTTGAGACATTTGCACTGCTAGATCCGAGATGCACACACTCTTTTATCGCACCGCATTTGACATGTAGACTGCATTGTAATAGGGAGTTGTTACAGTATGGGCTAGAAGTATGTACACCTTTAGGTAGTACTATTATTATAGGAGAGGTCTGTAAGGAGTGCTTGATTAGGATTGATCAAGCAGAGTTGAAGACAGACCTGATTATACTACAGTTGAGGGAGATTGAGGTTATCCTAGGCATGGATTAACTCACTGCTCGTAAGGCCATCATGAACTGCTACACCAAGAAGGTAGTGCTAGAATCTCATAGTTCACTGAGAGCAGTATTCATAGGAGTTAGTCAAGCAGTACCAGCCAGGATGATATCCTTCATAAGTGTATTGAGATTGATGCAGGGAGGATATGAGGCTTATTTGGCCCACATCATTGATACTAAGGCTAAGTAGAGTATACAGGACATTCCAATGGTTAGGGAATTCTGGGATGTGTTTCCCGATGAGTTACCTAGATTACCACCAGATTCGGAAACAGAGTTCACAATTGATCTAGTTCCAGGTGCTTCTCCTATATCCATTCTTCCATATAGGATGACACTTGTGAACTGAGGGAGTTAAAGGCTCAACTTCAGGAGTTGTTAGAAAAAGGTTTTATTAGACTCAGTATTTCACTGTAGGCATCTTCAGTACTGTTTGTGAAGAAGAAGGATGGTACTTTGAGGTTGTTCATCGATTACAGGTAGCTGAATCGGGTGACAGTGAAGAATGAGTATCCACTGCCTAGAATCAACGATTTACTTGATCAGTTGCAAGGAGCTCAGGTGTTTACTAAGCTGGATCTGAGATCAGGGTACTATCAGTTAAAGATAGCTGAGGCTGACGTACCTAAAAGTGCGTTCAAGATTATGTATGGGCACTTCGATTTCTTAGTGATGTCGTTTAGGTTAACTAATGCTTCAATAGCTTTTATGGCCCTAATGAATAAGGTGTTTTAGCCCTACCTGGATCAATTTGTGATTATGTTTTTTAATGATATTTTGGTGCATTCGAAGAGTAGAAAGGAACATGCTGAGCATCTGAGAGTCATCTTATAGATTATGAGAGAGAAGTAGTTGTATGCTAAATTCAGTAAGTGTGAATTTTGGTTGAATCATAGATTATGAGAGAGAAGTAGTTGTATGCTAAATTCAATAAGTGTGAATTTTGGTTGAATCAGGGTGTATTTCTGGGACATATAGTGACTGGAGATGGTATACAGGTAGATCCGAAGAAGATTGAGGAAGTGATGAATTGGGGAGCTCCGAGGAATGTGTCAAGATTCGAAGTTTTCTAGGATTGGCTAGGTATTACTGAAGGTTTATTGAGGAATTTTCTCTTATCTCAACCACTTAACTAAACTTCTGAAAAAGAATGTAGTGTTCAGATAGAGTGAGGAGTATTAGAAGAGCTTTGAGGAGCTGAAACATCGGTTGACTACTACACCGGTGTTGACTATTCCATCAAGGACCTGGGGATATATGGTGTATAGTGATGCTTCGCATCATGGATTGGGATTTGTATTGATGCAGCATGGCAAGGTGATCGCCTATGCATCGAGACAATTAAGGTCTCACGAGATCAATTATCCGGTACATGATTTGGAGCTAGCTATAGTTGTTTTTGCTCTAAAGATTTGGAGACATTTCTTATATAGAGAGACTTTCCAGATATACACAGATCATAAGAGTTTGAGATATCTGTTGAGTTAGAGGGAGTTGAACTTGAGACAAAGAATATGGATTGAGCTATTGAAAGACTATGATTGCACTATTGAGTACTACCCGGGGAAAGCTAATGTAGTGGCAGATGCTTTGAGCAGGAAGTCTAATATCAGTGCAACTCAGATTCAATTATCGAGGTTACCCAATTTGATTCATTTGAGAGCTCTGAATGTGGAGTTAAATTTGGAGCAAGATATGGCCTTGATTTCTATATTGAAGTTGAGACCGATGCAATATGATAAAATCAGAAGAGTACAGAGAGAAGATCTTGATGTGGTGAAGCTTATAGAGAAAGCAAAGATAAATATGAATTTCGAGCTTGAGTTGAGCGGTGAGACATTATGGTTAAGACAGAGGTTGTGTGTGCCTAATATAGATGATCTGAGAAAGGAGATACTTGAGGAAGCTCATAAGGCCTACTATGCTATGCATCCTAGTACTACCAAGATGTATAACACATTGAAGCAACATTTCTGGTGGGCAGGAATGAAGAAGCAAGTGACCGAGTATATATCTAGATGCATAACATGCTAGCAAGTGAAAGCTGAGCACCAGGCTTTAGTAGGGAAGCTCTATTCGTTACCCATTCCGAAGTGGAAATGAGAACAGATCACTATGGACTTCATCATGGGATTGCCTAAGACTCCGAAGCAGCATGATGCGATATGGGTCATAGTAGACCAGTTAACTAAGTCGACCCACTTCTTACCAGTGAGAGAAAACAACTCATTTGAACAGTTGGCTAGGAGATACGTGGATGAGGTGGTGAGACTATATGGGGTTCCAGTGTCCACCGTATCAGACAGGATCCTAGATTTACTTCGAGGTTTTGGAGGAGCTTGCAGTCTATTATAGGGACTAATTTGAACTTTAGTACAACATTTCATCCTCAAACAGATGGACAGAGTGAGAGAACAATCAAGAATGTTGAGGATATGCTTAGAGCTTATGAATTAGAGTTTAGAGAAGCTTGGGATCAGTATATGGCATTAATATAGTTTGCCTATAATAATCATTATTACAGTGGTATTGGAATGGCAACATATGAGGCATTGTATGGTAGGAAATGTCGGTTGCCATTGTATTAGGATGAAGAGGGAGTGAGAATGGTTGAAGGCTCGGAGTTGATACAGGACACAGTGGATAAGGTGAAGTTGATCCGAAGTTGAATTAAAGTAGCTTAGGATAGACAAAAGAGTTATGTGGATCAACATCGACGTGATATGGAGTACAGTATGGGAGACAAAGTATTCTTGAGAGTGTCACCCTGGAGGGGAGTTTTGAGATTCGGTAAAAAGGACAAGTTGAGCCTTAGGTACATTGGTCCTTATGAGATCATTGAGAGAATTGGACCTTTGGCCTATAAGTGGGTTTTAGCGAATGAGATGTATCAGTTGCATAATGTGTTTCGTATGAGTATGCTCCGAAGATATCGATCAGATTTGACACATGTGATACCAGCTTAGGAAATCGAGGTTACTAGTAACTTAAGTTATATTGAGGAGTCGATCAAGATTATGGGATCGTAGATCAAGCAGTTGAGGAACATATTCATTCCATTGGTGAAAGTCCATGGAGGAACCACTCAACTGAGGAAGCAACATGGGAGATAGAGGAGCATATGAGGAGATAATATCCCTACCTGTTTAAGCAAGTAGGTAAGAATTTCAAGGACAAAATTTCTTTTAAGGAGGGGAGAGTTGTAACATCCTGTTACTTACGGCAAGGTTAGAATAGAAAATGTGAGTGACCAATGAGAGCTTAGAAATGTATTTTTTATGCTCATGTATAATATTTCATATATATACACATGAAAAGTGAAATTTGCTGCACATGAAAAATTGTACATGCACTTATGAATAATTCCGGGTATAACTGAACAGAGTTATAATTGTTAGGAAATTGTGAATTTTGAATTTAATTAGTTCGGAAATTTTATTGATTAGTGGAAGTAGATATATATCTGTGAAATTCGGTGAATTTAGGATTTATTTTAGAATTTATAGAGTATTATGTAAAATAGGAAAAATAAATTTAAAAGAAGATTTAGATATTTGAATTGTAAGAGGAGAGTTAATGGAGTTAGTTTTAAAAAATACTTAGTTAGAGTTAGACCTTAGGAAAAGCGACAAGTGTCAGTTGCTTTTATTAATTGTCAGAAGTAAGTTTAAGTAATTCGAGAGTAAAAAGGGGGTTTTATCCTTTTTCCTATGATCTTTCCTTGTCATCATCTTCCCCGAATTCTTCCTATACACAGAGTTTTTCCATCAAACTCCTTCTGGGAGTTAACCTACCTTTTCATACACCTCACCACTTCCTCCACTGCTATGTGTCTCTGTTGTCTTAAGAGAAAAAAAAAACAAAAGTTGGTTAGTGTTCACAATAGTTTACGTAATGTTATATGGAGTTAGGGTTTAAAGATAGTTGAAGCTTTTAGAGTCTTCAATAAGTAAGTAGTGAATATAATTGTTAGAGTTGTGGATTTCTGAAATAAAGTTGATGAATTTATTGTC
>JANSVA010016843.1:0-15290 GCA_025504915.1 Erythroxylum reticulatum | reverse complement strand
TGTTTGTTTATTCAACAATATACGTATATATGTAATGGTTGTTTATTCAACTCAAATCCATTCTATAGTTCCAAAACTTAACCCAATCAATGCACAAATGTCATCCATCACTTTCACCACTAAATAATGTGATCTCATCATTCACAGCAACACCATAATACTCCAAAACAATTATAAAAACTCATTTTTTTCATCTGTTAACGTTTTGTCAAACACCTTATGTGCATGAATTTTTTTTATCTCAACATCACAACCAAAATTCAAAATTAAACCTTCTAACACTTATACTTGTACCTGAAATCGTCTTTACATTCAAAAAAATCAACATACATGTAAAAAAAAAATCAAAGACAAAAAACAACAAAAATTCATAAACAACTATTACTTCCACAAAAATGATTTAATAGTGGGAGAAGATAACAACTCAAGTAGCAACGATGATGGAAGGCCGACAAACGATGTCAGACAGGAGAGTAAGTCGGAGGAGGAGGAAGAAGACCGTAGACCTAAGTTTGGTGTTAAACCAAACAATGTCGGTTTTTTTAAGTAAATAACGTTTAACTGCTGCCAAACGACAACGTAAGAAGTTTACCGACGAAAAATCCATCGCTAATGATTGTAGGATTGTCATATCCTCAGGGCTTCTGAATTAAGACCCTAGCTTATCTAGAGACAAGAAGAGCTGGTATTTGCAGTGTATCAGGTACTAGCAGATCTAGTCACCATCAGGTATATCCTTTTGGCTATATTTAATTGTTTATTTATTTAGGTATTGTTTTGGTAATTTTATTTACATAACTAGTTAACGTGTCAGTTTTACTTATCTACTCTTAAATATGCATCACTCTTTTATTGTCACATCTGCATGTGGATCTACTAGAAATAGCCTCTCTACTATGTAGGAGTAAGGCCGCGTATTATCAGACCTCCCCAGACGTTGCTTTGTTGCAGGACTTCGGATTTGGGTGTGATGATGATGATTATTCCGCCTTCACTTCCCGCATTATTTATCGACGGTAACAGGTCCGTCACTAACTGTTTTCGTTGATATATTTCCGTCGCTAATTTCAGTATCATTAGTGACGGAAACATTTATTGTCCTTTAATTTCATCGACAATTTTAGAGTGACTGTTTCCCTCCATTTTTAGTGACAGATATTAGAACTGTTGCAAAACAAAATTTTTCGGATAATTATAGCGATTGAAATTTGGCTTTTGTTGCTAATTTGCAGCGGTTAATTTTTCATCGACAATTTTTCGTCACTAATCCCTACTTTTCTTGTAGTGTTCACCCTGAATTAGTTTGAACATACGCGAAATTAACCAGTCCAGTGAAAAAAATTGGAAGAGAGGAAAAGATAATGAAAGAGATAAAACACACAGAGAAATTATCTTGAAGATTGCATCTTTTATTGAATAATCAACAACTATTTATAATAGCTTTACATGAACATGGAATGAGAAAAATTAGGGAAACAATCCCATTAACAACATAGAAGAGGAAATCAAACTACCCACAAATTTGATTAAACTACCCACTAACTCAATGTTAGTTTTATATTCTAAAATTAAGGAATAAGAATGAATAACAATTAATTAACACACTTGGGCATGCACGCATAACACATGGCTTGTGTTTCTTCAGTGTTCAATTTTGTGCTAATTTTATCACTCCTCCTTAGTGTAAACTCAACATCAACAACCCCAAGAGCCTTTCTGAAGTATTGGAACTTTGATTTCACCAAAGCCTTGGTAAAAATATCAGCTACTTGATTGGTACGAACGTTCACCAACTCAATTTCTTCACTCAATACCTTCTCACGAACAACATAGTCAGTCTCAGACACCATATCTTTAATCGACCTTTTCAGCCAAATACATTCTTGTGCAGCCATAGTTGCAGCTATATATTCTCCTTCTGTATTTGATAAAGTAATGATGTTTTGCTTCTTACTGCACCAAGAAACCATTGCTGAACTTGTACTGAAATAATATCCTGTAGTTGAATGGCGATCATTAGTATCTCTTGCCCAATCTGCATCAGTGAATCCACTCAAGAAGAAATTATTGAAGATTAAGTGCAGAAGATGAGAAAAGACTTGCACACTTTTGCATTAATTTGTGAACTATTTATAGGATACAGAGTGAAGATCAAATCCCCATGGATGAGGGATTGATGCAATCAGATTTAAATTATAAAAAAGAGATTATACAATTTGAATACATTAGAAAATATTTGCAGGTAGATAAGATACAGGAGCAGATTACAGATCTTCCTTAATACCCCCTCGCAAACAGATGGGAGGAACAACCATCAGTTTGGTCTTCAAAGCAAGAAACCGTTGCTGCGACAATGGTTTGGTCAAGATGTCAGCTAGCTGATCTGCAGTTGGTATATATGAAACCTGAAGGTTTTTCTGACGAACTAGAACAAAATGAAAATCCAACTCAAGATGTTTTGAACGAGAATGGAACACTAGATTAGCTGCTAAGTAGGTAGCAGAAACATTATCACACCAGATTTTAGGAACCATTGGAAGTGGTTGAAGAAGTTCTCGAAGAAGACATTGAATCCAATAAACCTCCGAAGCTGCAGATGCTAAGGCACGATACTCTGCATCAGTACTGGACCTTACGACAGTTTTTTGTTTCTTTGAACACTATGAGATGAGATTAGAACCATGAAATACAGTATATTCAGAGGTACTCTTACGATCTAAATTGTTGCCTCCCCATTCTACATCAGAGAAAGAAAAGAGACATTTGGATTGTGAGGAACAAAGAAGCAGACCACAATCAATTGTGCCTCGAAGATATCGAAGAATTCGTTTAATAGCTTGCCAATGATTCACAGACGTAGCATGTATGAATTGTGCTGTTTTGTTTACTGCCATTGTGATTCAGGTTGAGTGAGAGCTAAATATTGAAGAGTACCAATAACTTGATGAAACAAAGCAGGATCATCAAAGTGGTATGAGTTGTCAGTGGCTAAGATGCTCTTTGGAGAAGAAGGCGTAGACATAGGTGTAGCCTCATGCATATTTACACGTTTCAAAAGATCTAAGATATACTTAGATTGAGAGAGATGAAGAACACTTTTTAGCCAAGTCACTTCCACACTGAGAAAATATGTGAGAGATTCCAGGTCTTTAAGAGCAACCTACACGCTAAGTTGATGAATAATGGACCGAATGAGTTGGATGGAGGGGCCTGTTAAAATTAGATCATCCACATAAACAAGACAATAAGCAAGCTGATCCCCAGAAGAATAGATAAAGAGTGAGCTATCTGCTTTAGAGCCTTTGAATCCAATCGTTTGCAATGCCTGTGAGAGACAAAAATACCACGTTTGTGGAGCCTGTTTTAAACCATATAAAGATTTTTTTAGAAAACAAACATGGTTAGACTTAGTATGATCAACAAAGCCTTGTGGTTGCTCCATGTAAACCAGCTCCTCAAGTGTGCCATGTAGAAAGGCATTGGACACATCTAATTGATGAATTGACCAATTAGAGTTAACTGCAATGGATAAAATGAGGCGAACAGTAGCAGGTTTGATGACTGGACTAAATGTCTTAATATAATCTACAGCTGGCAGCTGGTGGAATCCTTTCGGCACGAGTTGAGCCTTAAAGTGATCAATTGATCCATCAGGCGTGGTTTTGATACAAAATATCCATTTGCAACCTATCATATTAGAAGCTTGTGACCATGGTACCAAATCTCATGTACCATTAAATAGTAAGGCATCAATTTCCTCAGACATTGCTTGTCGCCAAACTTGTAGTTTGGTTGCCTCAGTGTAAGACGTTGGAGTGGTGAGAACAGTGGAAACAACTTGTAAGCTTTGGGTTTCAGATTAGTAGTTTTTGATCTATTTACCATAGGATGATGGTTTTGTACGAGTGGGACATTTGGAGCGCTGGTTGACGGCAAAGGATGAGATATTGGTGATTCTGGCGTTGTAGTAATGGGCAAAGGTGATTTTGACAAAGTGGATGAATGTGTACAATGCGTCAAGGACAATGGCGATGCTGCAAATGATAAGGGTACAGTTCAGGGCAAAGGTAGGAGTGGGGTGGATGACATTAGTGAAGTAGTAGGCTTAATAAGCTGGCCAAGATGGGGCGCCGAGAATGGAAGATTTACCATCACTTTCTTTGAATGAAAAAACCTGTTCATCAAACAAAACATGGTGTGAGTAAAAAATCTTATTGGGGGACAACGATAAGCATTTATATCCTTTGTGAAGTAGACTATAATTAAGAAAGACACATTTTGTTGAACGAGGTTCAAGTTTATTCGTAGTATAAGGACAGAGCCAAGGATAACAACAACAACCAAAAATTCGTAACGACTCGTATTTTGGGCTGCGTTGAAAAATTATTTGATAAGGGTATTTATGGTTTAGGATACGACTTGGCAAACGATTTATGGTAGAAACAGTAGTGGCAAAGGCATGATCCCAAAAATTTGGTGGAACATAGGAATGATATAAGTACGCACGACTAATTTCAGTAATGTGTCTGTGTTTTCTTTCAGCACATCCATTTTGTTCAGGAGTATGTGGGCAAGAGCTACGTTGAATAATTGCATTTTTAGCTAAATATTGACGTAAGGCTTAGTATTCACCCCCCGTAATCGGATTGAAAACATTTATTGGTCTTTCAAAAGTTTTTTCAATAGTAGCCCGAAATTTGACAAAGCAATTAAAGACATCAGATTTTTGATGAAGAAAATAAATCCAAATGTATTTGGTAAAGTGATAAAAAAAAGATGATATAGTACAAAGAGCCATCTGAAGAAGCCATTGGTGTAGGGCCCCATAAATTTGAACATATTAATTCTAATGGTGCTTTGGCAGTATAATTCGAATTAGGAAAAGGTAACTTATGAGATTTACTGACACAACAGGTTTCACATAAAGATTTATTCATTGGAGAACGAACAGGTAAATTATTTAAAGACAAAACTTTATTAATAGTCTTAGAACAAGCATAGCCTAAACTGGCATGCCAAGTAGATAAAGAAATAGAATGACTGGCAGGAGGAATTTGATCAGATGCAAGCTGATAAAGTCCATCTTTAATGTATCCCCGGTGAAGCAGCTGCTTTGTTTTAAGGTCCTTAATGGTAAAACAAGATGGGAAAAATTCAATGGAAACATCATTAGCATTAGTAAACTTAAGCTCATAAATCAAATTGGTATTAGATTGAGAAACATAAAGAATATCATTCAAATAAAAACAATGAGAATTAAGTGATAGATGATTAGAACCAATATGAGTAATGGGTAAGCTTTTACCATTAGTAAGAGTAACTTCATTAGTGCCTGAATATTCAGAAGGAATGTCTAGATTTTCCAATTCAGAAGTTAAGTGATGAGTTGATCCAGAATCGATGACCCACGACTTAGAAACATTTGGAGAAGAAGTGTAATTGGACGTTGGTTTAAAATTATAATCACTGGTGTTGTTGAATTTGGGGCTTGGACATTGTCTTGAGGTGTGACCTTGCCTACCACAATTATAGCAGGTTAGAGAAGAAGGATCCCTGTTTGTGGAATTGGAGCGACCACGGCCAGAATTAGATTGATGACCCCTACGTCGATTACCACGGCCTCTGCTTCGATTTCTGCCAGTGGTAGTGTGACGAGTAAATTGTGCGACAGCAGGAGGGTTAAGAGAATCAATTGAATTTTTAAGTTGCAATTCTTCATAGAGAAGCAAGCCAAACAAATTGTCAAACGAAACATCAGTTAACTGAGATTCAATGTTGCAAGTGAAGGGTCTGTAATCAGAACCAAGACTCCATAAATTGTGATCAACAAGATCATCTTCAGTGATAGGAACACCGAGGACAACCAACCGATCATAAATTCTCTTAGCACGATCCATATAGGTGGTGATTTGATCATACCTCGAGATAAAACATGAAGAGTATTTTTGAGAGTTCGAATATGTGCCCTAGAACCAGAAGCATAAGTGGTTTGTAGACGTGACCAGGCAGTAGAAGCAGTAGTGAATCCAACAACTTGAGAAAGAACTACCTCAGAAAGAGAGCCCAAAATCCAACTCAACACAATTTGGTCGTTCAGATACTAAGAGGTATATTCAGGATTCACCTTATTGTTGATTTCTTTAGGATTTGGTGATGTTAATCCATCAATATAATGTAATAACTGATGACTAGAAAGGATAGTAATTACTTGAGTTTTCCAGAGAAGATAATTCGAAGAAGTAAGTTTGATGGTAATTTGATGATGGGCTGATGGAGGGCTGAGAGACATGAGAGATGAGGACCTAGTTGTCATGACGTGAAAAAGGGAGAAACAAGAAAGAATGCAGAGAAAGAAAGAAGAAGAAGACAAAAAAATAATAATAATAGAAAATTGGGTATTTAAACCTTAGTTTTTGGCTCTAATACCATGAAGATTAAGTGCAAAAGATGAGAAAAGACTTGCACACTTTTGCATTAATCTGTGAACTATTTATAGGATACAGAGTGAAGATCAAATCCCCATAGATGAGGGATGGATGCAATCAGATTTAAATTACAAAAAAGAGATTATATAATTTGAATACATCAGAAAATATTTGCAGGTAGATAAGATACAGGAGCAGATTACAGATCTTCCTTAATAATTATCACATCTTTTATACCAAAGTCCATAGCTAAGAGTTCCTTTTACATAACGTAAAATCCTCTTAGCAGCATCAAGATGGGGAATCCTAGTTTCTTGCATAAACTGTGAGACAATTACAACAGAATATGAAATTTCAGGTTTTGTGATAGTTAAATAAATTAGACTACTAACAAGTTGCTGAAATTTCCAAGCATTCTTCAACAAATTTCCTTCATCTTTCTTCAATTTAAGATGTGGTTCCATTGGAGTAGCTTTCTCCTTTGACTCCCCTATGCTAAAACGATCCAGAAGGCTCCTTGCATAACCTCTTTGAGAAACAAAATAACCTTGACCTGTCTTTTCAATTTGCAAACCAAGAAAACATCCAATTTCCCCCAAATTTTTTTTATCTCAAAACGGACAGCCAAGTCACTCCTCAAAATAGAAATTTCTAACTCATTATCTCCAGTTATTATCATATCATCAACATATAATAATACCAAGAGATGCACACTTGACTATAATTTAATAAACAAACTAGAATCTGAATCAGAAGTTCTACAACCACAAAAGTTAAGGTATGATGGTACCTTACCATACCAAGCCCGAGGTGCTTGCTTCAAACCATACAATGCTTTCTTTAACTAGCAAACAAGACTCGGAAATTTCTTAGAAGCAAAACCATGAGGTTGCTCCATAAACACCTCACGATCCAACTCTCCATACAAAAAAGCATTCTTAACATCTAGCTGCCACAATTTCCAACTTCTAAAAGCAGCAAGAGAGATGAGAGTTCTTACAGTGACCATTTTAGCTACTGGCCTGAATGTCTCTTCATAATCCAAACCATAAGATTGAGAAAAACCATTAGCTACCAATCGAGCTTTAAACTTGTCCATGGTGCCATCAACCTTTTTCTTCAAATGAAATACCCATTTACATATCATTGGCTTGCATTTTTCTGGCCTAGGTACCAAATCCCATGTCTAATTCTTGTTTAAAGCATCAATTTCCTCTTACATGGCTTTCTCCCAATCTGGAGAGCCCCTAGCTTCTTCATAACTTCCTGGTTCTTCTGCAGTAAATGCTCCTATAAAGAAGCAAGAAGTCACAGTACAATTGTTGAGTGCTACCTCATAGTCTTTAAGGTAGTTTGGTTGCCTTTTCTCCCTTGTTGACCTTCTCACTTCCTGTTGCGTTTCAGGAAATAAAGATTCCAAGTTTCCTTGACCATCCCCAAAGACCACAAACTTTTGAGCAGAAAATAAAGAGGATACCTCATCAAACACCACATCTCTAGAAGTAGCATACTTCTTTATCTCTGGATCCATGCACCTCCATCCTTTCCTATGTGAGTCAGATCCAACAAAAATACACTTCTTTGCTTTTGGGTCAAGTTTGGTTCTATTAGTTTTAAGAATATGGACATAACAAATAGATCCAAAAATCTTTAAATGACTCACATTAGTCTTATTACCATACAACAGCTCAAAAGAATATTTTGGTGTACCTAGCCAAGGAGGCAACCTGTTGCTAACATAGCAAGCACACTGTGTAGCTTCTGCCCAAAGCTCCCGAGGAAGATTTTGGTCATGCACCCATGAAAGACACATTGAATCCAAGTAAGTGAGCTTCCATTCTGCAATTCCATTTTGTTGTGGGGTATTTGGACAAGTTATCTGGCGAGCATGTTGTGATCATCACAAAATTTAAACAATTCATTAAACATGAACTCACCACCATTGTCACTGTGAAGACACTTTATATTCTTCCCAAGCTCCTTTTCAATAGCATCTTTGAACTCCATAAACTTGATCAGAGCCTCGCTTTTCTCCTTCAAAAACTTCACCCAAGTGAACCTTGAGTGATCATCCACAAATACCATGACATATCGATGTCCACTATAGCTTGGTGTCTTTATTGGTCCCATCAAATCTGTATGCACCAACTCAAGAGGTGTGAATCACTGGTTTGATGACATTTTTAACGAAAGACGATGTGATTTGCCAAATTGACAGCCTTGACAAATCACATATTCCCAAACATTCTTCAATGTTGGAATGCCATCCACCAAGCTTTTGGAAGAAATCTATTGCAACATTTGGTAGCCCACATGTCCTAAACGAGAATACCAAATTGTAGGACTATCAGTCTTACTAGTTCTCTTCACATAAGCTTCTCCTACTGATAAAACATACAAAGATCCTTTCTTCTTGTCTGTAAGAATAACATCAGTAGAAAAATTTTCCACATTCTCCAATACCTTTACATCATTAGGACTAAACAAAACATACTTTCCAGAATGAGTAATTTGAGGAACTAAAACTAGATTTTTAGTCAAACCTGGCATATGGTATACATCATCCAACTTTAAGCTTTTGGTTGCATTATCACCAGTTTCAATAATCACATCGCCCTCTTTTACTACTGGATAAGTTAAATTATCCGCAGTAATGATGACTTGATCTCCACTATGATCCCGTACCTTAGAAAATTAAGAATCATCTCCGGTCATATGGTGTGAACATATAGAATCTACAATCCATTCCTCCTTTTTGATGTTACAAGCATAGTTTACTACAGCTTTAACGGTAAAGCACTGCTCCCAATTAGGTTCCTCATCATTTGTGCATGCTATATTTGCTTTGTCAAGCTTCACACGACAATTCCTCCTGATGTGCCCAATTTTGTCACACCTGTAACATTTAATAGCTTTCTTTTGTGAACTATTACCTTTTTCTCCAGTTGATTCTTCTTCTTTGTTTTTCTGCTTGGATTCTTCTTCTTTGCTCTTCTTCTTGGACTTATTTTTCTTTCCATTTGAAAATAGAATAGTGTCAAAATCTAAATTCTTGTACATCTGCTTTGTCAGAGCTTCCTAATTAGAGAGTAGATTCTCTAATTCTTCTACAAAAGGTTCTTTTGCCCATCCTTGAATAGAAGTGACAAAAGGATTGTACCCCTTCTTTTGTCCACGAACGAGATACCGATGCAAACGTGCTTCACTATTTTTCTCATCCGTGTCTATTTCTGAAATCTCAGCACAAATATTTTTAATTTTCAAAAAATATTCAAAAATAGACATACCTCCCTGTTTCACCATGGCCAGGTCATTCTCCAGAAATTGCAACCTTGTTGTGTTCTTCTTAGTAAATAACCTTTCGAGCGTCTGCCAAACCTCTTTTGGAGTGTTAAGATCTTGTCCATGGTCAATGAACTCTTTACTTATTGATGTCCTCAAAGCAAAGAGAGCCTTCCCACATTTGACCTTCCACTTCCTACGTGTTTCTGCATTCTCTGGAATATCTGCAAGAACCGTTGCTTCTGAACCAATAACCAAATCCCGTAAATCCTGACCTTGAAGGTATGCCTTCATACACAATTTCCAATACTTGTAATTGTTTCTTACAAGCTTCTCCATCCCGTTTAATTATTTCCTCCATTTCCATTGGAACAACCTGAACCTTTCTTCCACACTTAAATCCTCACAGAGAAAATCTGAATAATACCAAAGTTATGAACCTGGCTTTGATACCATGGAACAAAAAAAATTGGAAGAGAAGAAAAGATAATGAAAGAGATAAAACACACAGAGAAATTATCTTGAAGATTACATCTTTTGTTGAAAAATCAAAAGCCAATCGATTTTGGAGTTAATAAAATTTTTGGATTCATGCATACTTCTTTCATGCCATATCTCTAACACGACCATAATACCAATTTGTTACATGTATTTGTTTTGTGATTGAAATTGGGAAATTAGGGATTAAAACAATGGAAGAGAATAGAAGAATACAAAGGAGGAAGAAGTTGAGCAGAAGAGAGAAGAGCTCTTTTTAGTGAGAGAATGTTCAGTTACAAATATTCGTTACTTTTTCCCATGTTTTCAACGACTATGGTACTGAATACAACAACTGCTGGAAATCAGCCGATTACATCAAGATATTTGAATCGAATTTAAGTTAAATAATAACATTTTATTAAACAACTAAAAAATCATTTGAAATGGATCATCGTGTTGAGTTGTTCGACTAAAGCATATTGTTGTTTGACACTTTACCTCCCATTCTCTATTAGATATTGAAAGATTTAGTACTGAAATCACAATATTTTTATTAAAAAAACAAGTTGAAACAAAAGAGTATATTAAAATTAGTAAATCTATGAGAATATATCTCCTTTTAAAGGAGGTAAATGATAAAAGTGATTGTAACTTTGTATAGAATTATGTTAGGCTTACCCTTCTTAACGTTTATAATAGCACAATTTAGAGATTACTCTCAAATATAAGTATAGTTATTACTAGATATTGTGTATAAAATCCTACTCTAAATTACTTTCGAGAAAATGTAGAGAAAAAAGAGGTGAACTCTATCTTTTGTATAGAATTACGATAGGCTTACCCTTCTTAAATATAAGTATAGTTGTTACCAAGTATTATGTATGAAATCCTACTCTAAACTACTTTCAAGAAAATGTATAGAAAAAAGAGGTGATCTAAAAGTTCTTGGTCTGATGTTAATCGCAAGTTAAAAAAGAGATCAATTCTTTTGCCAGTCTATACGAGTTCGATTCTAAGGACTTCAGGTAAAATTTTTAACCTGCTTCGTTTTATATATGTTTCAAACTTTTATGGTCAATCCTAGATGATTAATTTTAGGGAATCTGTTCTTCGACTTTGTGGCGATTATGTTCATCAATGTCGTTGTATCCATACTTACTACTTGAGTGTTTAAGAATTTAGGTATGTAGTTAATTGTTGTTCTAAGTTTTTAGTAACGGAAGGTAAAATCATAGTGTTTCATGATGGACAGGAAAGATCACATCCTTATTAGTGAAATTGTTGAAGATATTTCAAAAAAACTAGTGAAATCAACCGTATTTAATGGTGATCAATAGTTGGTTGCGGTAGATTCACATTTTCAGCAAATCAAGCAAGTATTATCTATTGAGGGACAGGATGTTTGCATTATAGGAATTTGGGGGATGGGCGGTATTGGAAAAACTACTATTGCTGAATTCATATTTAAGAGGTTGTCATCTGAATTCGAAGGTTGTTGTTTTCTGAAAAATGTGAGAGAAGGAACAAAAGTGAGGGATTTAAAGAAGGAACTCATTTCACAGCTACTAAGTGAAAAAGAACCAAGCGTATATGCATTTCCTGAAACAAGACTTGGTCGTAGAAGGGCACTAATAGTTCTTGATGATGTGGATGACTCGCAACAATTAGATTCATTGATCGGAAATCCGTGTTGGTTTGGTTCACGTAGTGTAATTATTATCACTGGTAGAGATAAGCAAGTGCTTGGAAGAAGGACTGGGTTTTTGTATGAAGTTGAACCATTAAATAAGGAAGTAGCCCTTCGACTTTTCAGTAAGAGCGCTTTCAAGCAAAACTATCCCAAAAATGATTATGAGTCTTTGTCTAGCTCAATTGTTAAATATGCACAAGGCAATCGTTTAGCTTTGAAGGTTTTAGGCTCCTCCGTAAGTGGGAAAACGACAAAAGAGTGGGAAAATGCATTGAAAAAGTTGTCAAAGGGTCCAAACAAGAATATTCAGGAAGTGTTACAAATTGGCTACGATCGCTTAGAGGGGATGGAGAAAGATATCTTTCTTCATATTGCATGTTTCTTCAAAGGTGAAAACAAAGATGTTGTAATGCAAGTGTTCGAAAGCTGTGAGTTTGATGCAGACATTATAATAAGTGTTCTAGTCGACAAGTGTTTTGTGACCATTTCCGGAAACATATTAGAAATGCATGACTTAATGCAGGAAATTGGAAAGGAAATTATACATCAAGAATCTAAACATCCAAACGAACGTAGCAGACTATGGGATGTAAAAGATGTCTATAAAGTACTTGCAGAGGATAAGGTAAAATTAGTAAATTGCTTTCTATATGAGATTTTTAAGTTGTGTATTGATATTATCTTAAGAAAATATACATTGCAGCACTTTGAACTTATGGTTTTCAAATAAGGATATTTTAAACATCCCTTCTATTATTATAATATAATTTTGAGAATCTATTGTACTTTCCTTTTTACTAAAAGAAATATTTGATTGTTGTTTATTAGGAGGCAGAAGCAGTAGAAAGCATAATGTTGGACGTGTCTAAGATAACCAAGATGGATTTAAATCCAGAAGTGTTTACAAGAACACCTAATCTTAAATTTCTCAAATTTTATGCGTCTGAACGACAAATTAATCTACGTCTCCCACAAGGTCTTAATTATCTTCCAAATGAGTTGACATATTTTCATTGGGATGGATACCTATTGGAATCTTTTCCACGCGATTTTCGACCAAACCATATGATTGTGCTTGGATTACCCAATAGCAACATAAAGTATATGGATTTAGGTAAGACAGCTATAAAACAGATACCTTCATCATCAGTTGAACACCTTGGCAAATTGGAAGAATTAAGCATGTTCGATTGTGATAAGCTCGAAAGCCTCCCAAGCAACTTTTTTGACGCGTTTACATCTCTTAGAAGCCTTAATTTAAAATGGTGCCGGAGCCTAAAGAAGCTGCCTGAAATCTCCAAGAACATGTGCAGTTTACAGGAACTTAAGTCATACAGACCACCTAGAGATACCATCATCTATTGGCAATCTAAAAGGGCTGAAGCAGTTAAGTATTTATCGTTGCCCCAAAATTACTTTTGTGCCTAAAAGTGTGGTTAATTTAGCGAGTCTTGAATATGTATATCTGGCTGGTCCCATATTTGACTCAATAGAAACGTATCATCATCCGGTTGTAGACCCCCATTTGTTGCCTTTGTTGTTGGAAGGCACCTCTTCTTTACGATATCTGACCCTTTCAGGCCTTAATTTAAGGAAACTACCTGAGAACTTGAGCTTTCTATCTTCTATAACTTCCTTAGATTTAAGAGGAAATAATTTTGAGAGAATCCCTCCAACCATCAGACAATTTTCAAACTTGATAGAGATTGCTATAAGTTGCTGCCAAAGGCTTATATCCTTGCCAGAATTTCCATCGAGTGTCCTTTGGTTAAAAGTTCATAATTGCACATCACTAGAACAAATACGGACCCTTAAACAGTTAGTCCTTGGGTTAGAAGGCACTGAGAAGAGATTTTGCTTATGGAATTGCCTAAAGTTGGATGAAGATGAATGCCAGGAAGTTGCAGATCTACTGTTAGGATATCACAAACCACAGGTATGTAACTATTTTTTTCTCTTCTTTATTTTGTGTTGGTATAATCACTAATTTGAGTTTTGTGTTCTTGTGGTTTAGGTTAAATATTGTATGCATTATGCTGGAAGTATAATACCAAAGTGGGTCAAGTATCACAGTATGGGTGATTCAGTGGAAGTGCCCATTCCTTCTTATTGGCTTAATCGTTATATGTTGAGGGTCGCCTTATGTGTGTGCGTTAAGCCTTTGACGAAAGGTTTAGATGATAGGATTGTCTATTTTAGATATGATTGCTATTTTGGATACAGTGATTTCTACACGGTAGCCTTCGATGATACTGTTGTATACTTTTTACTTTGATGGCTATTTGTTGTTTTTTGACTTTGGTGGCTTAATTTCAATCCCATATTGAGAAGAGATAAAGATGGGAGGAGTTTTTGAAGTTATAAAATAACTCATCCCCCTCCTAACCAAAAGCCATCCCAAAAAGTCGATAAATACTAAAAAATTGTATACATATCAAATTTAATATTCTCTTCTTAATAAGAGCAGGCTGCCTTAAGTGGTGCTCGGAGAAGTGGGCAAAATTGGTCGAACTCCGTTATCAATTTTCGTGTCTGTTCTTTCCTTAACTCTTTTATTTATTTCACATTTATAGTATTCAATATTATTTGTCGGGTATATTTGTAGTGTTGTGTTCAAATTATTTGGGTGTATTTACTGTTCGTGTGTGTACACGAGATAGGTTGTGATAAATACACCGTGTACGTAATTTCTGTCTAGGAGGACGAGTTTTAAGTGGGACCGTTTGTGACCCATCAGCCTCTTCCTGGGATATTACGTGGAATGGTAATACTGTCTTAGGAGCCCGTTTGGCGGTCTTTCCTGAGTATTACTGAATCGGTTCACTTCACTAGTTGTTTACTTTAGAGGAAAAAATTACCCGATTTTACCAACAAGTGGTATCAGAGCCGAAGGTTCATCCTTTAGTTTGTTTGTAATATTTGTAATATTGAATACCATTATTTGAGTCTATAATGACGTCTATAAATTCACCAACAACTAGGGACATAACAAATATGACACAAGCGACATTGACTTCCTCATGGCAGAGGACTCTAATGTCAAGTATGAAGTTGGCGGTGGAAATATTTGATGGTACTGGTCATTTAGGGATGTGGCAAGGTGAGGTTCTGGATTCCCTTTTCCAACAAGGCCTTGACATAGCTATTTTGAAGAAGATAAGGATTGGAGTATCATAAATCGGTTTGCATGCGGGACAATTCGATCATGTTTGTCTAGAGAGCAGAAGTATGCTTTCAAAAACTAGACTTCTACGCACAAACTCTGGAAAGCATTGGAGGACAAATTTATGAAAAAAAGTGGTCAGAATAAGCTCCTTATGAAGAAAAGATTGTTCTGATTTGATTACCGACCAGGTACTACTATGAATGAACACATCACTATGTTTAATCAGTTAGTAGCAGACCTGTTGAAT
>JANSVA010016771.1:0-15295 GCA_025504915.1 Erythroxylum reticulatum | reverse complement strand
AAGAGAGAATACTCTTCCTTCTAATTTTTTCTTGTTCCATTCCAGGATGTCAGTTTTGTAGGAATAAAGGAAGCTGTGAAATATGCCAAGGAACTTCTTTAATTACCTTTAGAACTTCTTATTTGGAAGAGAAAGTGAAAATTATGTTATCCTCTTCGGATAACATTACCTCCATGAGCCCTCTTCCTTTCCAATTCTTAGTTGCCCATGCTTATATGATAGGAAAAGCAGGTCGTTTATCCATAAAGAAGCCAACAAATGTGGCTTCCTATGTCATGGCTCCTTGCTGAAGAATATCTAGGCTAGGGGAAACCATCATTTTACCTTCAAACTTAGTCGGAGGGCTGAACTCCAGTGGGGAGTCTGATTCATCACCCACTACTTGTTTTCAAGTTCTTCTAGAACCTCCTGCTTTGTTTCCAACTGTAGTAGCTGCAAAACTCTTGGATTCGGCCACTGTGGTATGTTTAGGAGAGGAATTAGCAATAGGAAGTGTGTGGGAAGGGAGAGCAGTATTCTTAGAGGATGAGGGAGTGGTATAAATAGGGTTAGGGCTAGGGTTAAGGTTAGGGTTAAGGTTATGTTTCGAGTTTGGATTAGGGAATGTGGATAAAAGAGGTGAGAATTCTGAGTTCATGGTTCCTTTTTTTTTGTGCAGGCCAGATCTGAGACCAAAAAAGGAAGAAAAAAAATAGGAAGGAAAGTTGCCAAGGAAAGTGGTGAGGATTGCAACGAGGGGAGGAGTTGTTGGGAGGAGAGTCTAGACAGAGGACAGAACTCTGAAAGGGCAAAAGAGGGTAAGAGAGGAGGAGGGAAGGAATCTGATTGAGAGTTGTGTTTCTATTTGCATATCTGAGATTGTATTTGAAAACTATGAATGAGGTTAGGAGGAAAGCTGAACAGCAAAAGAGAAATAAGTGAGAGTTAGGGACAGTGGAGATAGAGGAGAAGGTGGTTGGAATTGGGTCATGGGCACAATTCCAACATTTATATGATATAATTTGAAAATAAAACACTAAAAGTGAAATAAGTCAAGTATGGAATAAAATTATAAGTAAGCTTTAAAATGTAAACAAAAGTTGATTATGAACTATGAATATTATATTTAGTTTCTTTTTCTATTTCTAGAAATTGAAAAATCATTTTACAATAATATAATTATATTATTTTTTCTCATATTTTCTATACTTATAATTTTTGGTAAAACTTGAAATTGGAAAAAGGATTAGGTAAGTGAAATTGAGAATTCTTTAATAATTACAGTGGAAAAAAGAATATGAAAAGTTTTAAAATAAAAAATAAGAAAAATAAGTGCGTCTCGTTAGAATGATAGTATAACTTTAAAATATTTTATTTTATTTTGTAATGTGGACATTAAAAAAATATATGATATAATTGAGAATGAAATAAAATAAAATAAAATTTTCTAATAATATATGATTTTAAAAACCGTAAAAAGAATATTTTCAGAAAATCTATGTATTACATGTGGATAAAGTTAGTAACAATAAAATGTACAACTCTTGATTTTTGGATCATAACACCCCATTTTTCTTCATCAATCAATTAGATATGAAGTTTCCTAAGAAAAAAATACTTCTTAACACATAAGAATACATGAAATTGGCTATACTCCTAGAGAAAAATTGTATGAAATTATTATCATTATCGTAATACATATTATTTATCATCATTATTATAAAAAAAAGTTATTAACATTTTTTAGGTGAATAATATAAGATACTTACACCTTACAGAAATAATCAAATATTTTGAATCAGTTAAAATAATTATATAATAATTTAAGGTTTATATAAACTTTAAGTTATTAACTCCGTGTACATATTGAAGTTTTATTTATAATTATAGTTACCGTAGAACTTTTGTAGTTGAATTTTGTTTAAGGATAAACAAAAAAACAATAGAGAAGAAAGTTGTCTTTCCCTTCTCTCATTAATGATTGAAAGATATGGTGTGTATAAAGAAGGCCTATGTTTTAGATTGGCCTTGATTGCTTCTGTTGCTCCCTCCATGACATAAAAAATATAACCCATTTTTGGCTTTTCTTTATTATTAGCGAATCAAAGCACCCTTACCAAAGGCTCAAAAACTTAGATAACAAATTGACATTGAGAAAAAAATTCTCTATATTCCAGTATAATATTACAAACCTCCATTCTAGCATTAGACCTAGCATGCTGATATGCAATCCACTTATCACTTGTAAATATTTGTCTTAACTCTTTCTTCATTGAAAAAAAAGACTGAAGTGATAAGAAATTTGTTGCAAATCTTGTCACAATAGGACAACACAAATTCTTACCATTGGAAAATTCTTTTCTCATGAAATTCAACATTCATGCACGATTATAAATGAACTTTGTCATCTTTTTAACTTTCTGTATAGTCTCATCAATTATGGGACAATACCTAGGATCCCCTATATTCTCCAACATTAGGTCAATATAATGTGCAACACAAGGAGTCCAAAAAAAAAGAATTATACATATTTTGCAATCTTTTTTCTGCTACTTTATAAGCGAAATCATTGTCAATAATAAACTGAATAATGTTTTTCGTCCCTACATCATTTACAAATTTATCAAAGATCACAAACAAAGTCTCAGTATTTCTAATAAGGCCATATGCATCAATAATTTTCAAAAACATAGAGTCATTTATAGAATAAACCAAAAAATTTATAATAAGCTCTTGTCTCCTAATTGTCTAACCATCACACATGATTGAACATCCATAAGTATACCAATTCACTCTTCTTTCAACCAAATAACTTTTAATTTCAAAAATAACACAACTCAAAAGTTTACCTCTTAAGTCATCAATCGAAGGACCTTTATATCTTGGACTATAAGAGACTATTGCATCTATTATAGGTTGATAATAATAAGACTGAGAAGCATTGAATGATGAACTTGTATCATACCACCATCTAGCTACTGCCATATCGACATTGCGAGCTGCATCTCTTGATTGCATTGCACTAAGAATTGAAGGTTGGGCTCTAGAAGTTGTTAATAGTGTAAAGAAACTAGTCACCTGCCTTCTTCTCTTCCTCATATCAGGTTCAGGTACTTTTCTTGAGCCTGAGATGGAACACTATTAGTACCACTACCACTACCACTTCCACCTTCAACTTTTCAAAATCACCACGAAAACTTGAAAATGAACTTCCATTACCAATTTCAAAATTCATCCTTTCCCTTCTATCTCTCTTATATTGATATTCATCAAGCAACGTTTTCATCTGCCACTTCACATCATAACTTACTTTTTACAGGGTTCCACATCTCCTTTAATCCCATCTAAATGCTTTTTTAATCTAGTGATTCCTCCACCTTTCAAATCTTGTTATAATACAAGCAAATAGTATGGTTCCTCATACCGGGAACCAATGCAGCATGAGCCCAAGTTGAATCATTGTATCTTCCAAAAGTGGATTGATAAGGAGTTCTTAAACTTTCTTCCAATTATATGTAAAAATAAATGAATGCATATATCAAAATAAATAACACATAATTCAGTACACAATATGCATATCCATCTTATATAATATAACTCATTTTGTATGATTACATTACACACAATTCAATTACAATTCACTATAAGTAAAAAGCTAACAATTCAAAACATTCAACATATGTAATTACACAAAACATATATCAACAATTTTCATTTTCAACAATTTTTAATAGCTTTTATTTCTAACAATCACAAAACATTCATAATTTCATTTCCATTTCTAATAATTTCCAATTCCATTTCTAACAATTTTCAAAAATTTTCATTTCCAACAATTACAAAATATGCATAAACAATTTCCATTTCCATTAATCACAAAACATTCATAAAACAATTTCCACTTTCAACAATTTTTAACAATTTCCATTTCCAACATTCGCAAAATATTCATAATTTCATTTCCATTTCCAACAATTTCCATTTTTATTTCTAACAGTTTTCAACAATTTCCATTTCCACTAATCACAAAACATTCCTAATTCCATTTCCATTTCCAACAATTTTCAACAATTTCCATTTCCAGCAATCACAAAACATTCATAATTCTATTTTCATTTTCAATAATTTCCATTCCCAAGAATCACAAAACTTTCACAATTTCATTTCCATTTCCAATAATTTCCATTTTCAATATTCACAAAACATTCATAATTCCATTTCTATTTCCAACAATTTCCATTTCCAATTCCAACAATTTTCAGCAATTTTTATTTCCAATAATCACAAAACGTTAATAATTCCATTTCTATTTCCAACAATTTTCAACAATTTCTATTTTCATTTCCATCATTTTCAACAATTTTCATTTCCAAGAATTAGAAAACATTCATAATTTCATTTTCATTTCCATCAATTTCCATTTCCATTTCTAATAATTTTCAATAATTACCATTTCCAATAATCACAAAACATTCATAATTCCATTTTCATTTCCAATAATTACAAAACATTAATAATTCCATTTCATTTCTAACAATCACAAAACATGCATAAACAATTTCCATTTCCAAAAATTTTCAACAATTTCCATTTCCATTAATCACAAAAAATCCATAAAATAATTTCATTTTTAACAATCACAAAACATGCATAAACAATTTCCATTTCCAATAAGCACAAAATATTCATAAAACAATTTCCATTCATAACAATTTTCAACAATTTCCATTTCCAACTTACACAAATCATATATAAACAATTTCCATTTCTTACAATTTCAATTCAAAGTTTCAAAGATGAGGATCAAGTTGAAGGGTATGATATGATTTACATAATTGTCAAATAATGAATTACATATCTTATGTTCATACACATATATTCATAACATGATGATTAAGTTGAAAAATATCTTCGTAACATAAGGATTAAGTTGAAGGATATAGCTTTTTTGGAAACGTTTTTTTTCTTATTTAAAGATTTGAATATTCTTTTCATTTCTAACAAACCATAATATTGTCTCCATTCTATGTTTCGTTCTTAAATATATATGTTGCTTTAACAATTTTTAATTGACATTAATAAGTCTAAGTATAAATGATTGGAACCTACAAGTCTACAATATATTCACAATTTTAGAAAAGGTTCTTTTTCAGATACATTTATTACATCACTACTTTCATATATTATCTATTATAAATATCTATGATACCCCACACATATAATTTAAGTTCAACATATTTTGTACTCAAATAATTATTTACCCAAAACTAATACCCAAATAGGTAAATACTTTCATTAACTACAACCAAATTATTATTAATTTCTAATTGTATAATTTATATTGAACTAATTATTTACCTAAAGTCTATACCCAAATATTACAAATAAAAATACCATTTCATAAATATTAAGAATGTGTTAATTAATGATTTAAGTTTTTACAAGTTTACAAATTTAATATTATCAGTTTAAATTTTACATTTAGGTTGCTTCAAGTTTCAAGTTTCAAGTTCAACTTCCAGTTTTCATAATCAACATTAACAAGGCCGTGCATGATGCATATCATTCATCCGAAAACTTATCATAAACATAAACTTAAACCAATTTTTATAACCAATACATCATTCATAGGTAATGGCTCATTTAATTCAACTCCATTTCTATTTCCAAATGACAATACCATTATCATTCAACATATCAACTCTAATGAATCCAACCCACGCAAATCAGAAAACTAATACATCGTTCACCGTGAGTGACTCACCCATTCAATTCAACTCCATTTCTAAATGACAATATCCTACCAGAATACCACATACACGTAAATTGCAATTGACAAGACCAAGTTCTCACTTCCAACCAATTCACAAATCCAGTCGAACACAATAAATAATGCAATTAAGATTTAAGCAGGACAAATTGGAATACTCAAAAAATACACCCCAAAAGAATTCACTAGCTTCGACTCTTCCAGTTAGGTAAGGATTGAAAGGTCAAAGGCTTTGGGTCGTGCAAACAGACGACTGCGAGGCTGTGACCATCTCTCCTCCATCAGATGTTCAGTGGCGATGATGTGGTATGTTGGTCCCCATAGAGGAAGGTTGAAGATGGTGGCGGCTTCGGGGGACGTGAAGGGAGGATCTCTGTCCTCTGATACTAGCGTTGATCAGAGTGAGAGAAGCAGCAGCACTGCCGAACCAATCACCAAAATGGCAGAAGTGGTGAGTGAAGAAGTGAAAGTTGATGAAAGCGAGAGGAAAAAATGAGAAGGAAGGTTAGGTGGAGACAGAGACAGGAGTGGTGGGTCATTGAGAGGTTGACCGAGAGAGGAAGGAGATGGTGGAGACAGAGACGAAGGGGTTGTTTTTGATGCTAACAAGCTGGGGGTCGGGTAGGTTTAGGAAAAATTTTAAAATTGCAAAAAAATTCTTCAATTTTCTGATTTTTATGGTACCAGTTGGTATGCGTCGATATTGTACGTACCGACCGGTACTAAATGAAAAAAACATTCTCCTAATTAAGACAGGTAACTGGTCAGGATTTCGATACAGCTAGTACCGTCTCGTACCAAATGTTGGTACGAGATAACTGGAGATTGTATCATTTTTTGTTGATACAACACAGTTCGTTAATAGTAATGTTGAACTCACCAAAATAAAAATTATTAAAAATTTAAGGGTTAACTATAAAAAATATCTTGGTTAATTTATAATATCAGACCAATCTTTAAAAATAACTTTAAAATATTTTAAATTTTAATTTTTCATAAAAATAAGTTCAAAGTTTTGCCACGCCTTCGACAATATGGTATTTTTACCATATATGAATTATTTAATTAATAAACTAATAATAATATCTAATTTTTAAGAATTTCTAAAATCTAACCTAATAATCCTAAAATTAAGCAGGGATGGCAATAGGCATGGCGGCTTAAGCTGAAGCTAGACTAGGTTTAAGGTAGGTTAGTCCAAAAATTTTTTAAAACTAAAATACAAAAATGGTATCTTTTGATCCGACTCCTGCCATCTCTACTTAAACGCTTTCTCCGTTTCACTCTCCACAGTGTTATACTCTGTGTGTGGAATCACTACTCCACAGTCATCACTACTCCATCGTTTTATGCCTCCCTAGTTTGTCGAGTCACATCTTCCTAGTATGTAATCATCACAGCTTCCTAGTTTCTCATCGTCATGCTTTCTTTGCTCATCGTCTTCACATCTCCCTTCTCCTCCTTGTAACATTCTGGAAATGAAAATTTGATCAATTTTAGCAGTAGTAATTTTGTTGGTTGCTGGGAATTATTTTCTAATAAAATATATTTTTATAATAAGATTGTATGAGTCATAGTAATGGTATTTACTAGTATTTAATAATAAAGGTTCGAAGACTAAATATCTCTTGAATTTCTAAACATTAATTACCTGTTTGTCCAAAAGTTCCATGCCTTGTATTCTTAGATAAACCTCTATAGAGGCCTTAACTAAAATAAACAATTATAGTAGCAATAAAAAGACTTCCATATATTTTGTTGACCAAGTTTACTGCAAAGGTTTGGTTAAAATTTGTGCCTTATGCTTGATATTTTGTTAAAGGAACTGTTACGAGGACCTTTCTTTCTTTGGTGAATTAAAACCAACTTGCTTGCTTCCTTTATTTTCTTATTTATTTCATGATGATAAGCTTTCTTGAAGTTGGAAGTTCTACCAATTTGTTAACCAAGCAAACCTAAGACCTGCTAATGTTTCTTGTTTAGGTCTAAGACCATTCTCTACGAGGCCTTATCACTTGATTGAAAGATTTGAGAGACACGTTATTTTTAGTATATTTGTTGTTTGTGATAAATGTGTTAGAATTCAAACGTGATCGAATCATGGATACAGCGGAAAACAAAAATTTTTACAAATTTCGAGCGGATCCTGATAATTGATCAAACTTGAATAAAACATAAAACAATCTAAAGATCATAACTTGTATGCTTTCTGAAGAAAAATCTGTGAACCTTTTCTAATTGATCAATCACCAATTGTCCAATTGTTTAGCCTATGATGATATCCAAAGAACAATTCCCAAAATACTTTGAGAGGAAGAAGACAAAAAGTGCTAACTTCTAAAAAGCTCTTCCCTTTGAATAAAAAAATCATGAAAGTCTTTTATTAAAATTAAATATCTTTAATTAAAATTAAAACTAGAATCAGTCTTTTATTAAAATTAAATCTCTTTAATTATAATTAGAATCAAATTCAAATTCAAATTAATTTTAATTTTAATAAAATCAAATATCTCAAATTTAATTCCTAAAGTTTTTCAAACTTTATAATTAAGTCCAACTTAATTAAATTGATTTTTCTTTCACAAACTACTCTTTGATGTGTGACCTATTAGGTTCCTAATAAATTGGCAATGATTATAAATTCTAATTCTAATTCACAATTAGAATTAGATAAAATTTAAATTTCTTTTAATTTATCTTTAATTCTCCAATTAAATAATTCATAATCATAAATAATGATTGACGTCTAGCAACATGTCATGATTACCTACATATTAAGAATGTGAAAGTGACTGACTTAACCTGTCCATACATGGCTATAATATATAATTTAATCCTTTTACCATTCAATATTCTAATTGGACAAAGTATGGACACAGTGTTTACTCTTATCATCCAATCACGTTCATTCTTGTTGATTCGTAAGTGATTTATAATTGAAATTTGAAAACACCTTTTCAAATATCAATTCACTATGGCTAGAGAATTCCATAAATCATTACTAATCAAGAACAGTAAAGTATTCTCTCTGATTACTTTAGAGTGACAAATCCTATATTGACTTACTCAACTATCTACATATGGTTCATACTATATCCAATTACTATCAACTGAATTATCCTAGGATGATTCATAAGTAACAACAAGAAACAATAATTCTCATACTAGATACCTTGGTAGTCTCAAGTTTGAAGATCAATTATACAACCATCATTATGAGATAATCTATAGACACATAAGTAATATTCTATTCAGAATTCTCAAAATCAGGTCAGTTTAGTGACTTCTTCTCTAACAATCACCTACACATTAGTTTAAGTATCTCTATACATTAATTTATGAGATCAATTACTTTCTTCATAATAAAGAAACATAATTTGTGCCAGTTTTACCGTTTTAACAATATCCAGTCTTGATGAAACTACAACTAGGAACATTTAGGAATAATACATAAGTGTAAATTGAATCTCATAATTATGATCTCGTCATAATTTAAAATACAAAATAATTATTCCAAGGATTTTTGTTGGCCTCCAAACTTGTATTATTATTATGATGTATGATTTAAATACTTTTTAAGGATTTGATAGGTTAATCATTTTGGAATTATTTAATTATGTCAAAGATAGTAGGATTGATTGCATGGGTTAATGGAATTAAAGTATTAAGGTTATAAGAATATTCAAAGGTATTTTGTCAAGACACTTAAGTAAAAAAGACATAAGGCATAGAAGGAAGGGCGAATTGGGCATTTCATACTCATTAAGGGTAGAATTGGAAGAAGAAATTATGGCCTTGCATTTGAAGAAGAGAGAAGAACGAAAATTGAAGAGAAAAAGAGAGAGCGTCGTGAATAAGAGAGAGAAATATGAACAGAAGAATAGAAGGAGAGAAAGAAGAGAAAACAAGCTAGGGTTTCAATTTTCTTATCCTTCCAAAGAGATTTTGAGGTTGTTTAAGAAGGGAAAAGGAAGAGGAAGAGAAGAGCTTCTATTTGAGCTAATAATCATTTCATTTGGTTAAGATTCAAGGTAAGATCATTGTTAATCTTTTGTACTTTTGGAAGGATTTTGGTTCATAAAGCTTAGTAAATGCATGGGTTTAGGTATTGTAGAACCAATTTTAATGATTGTGCTTTGTGAAATTTTCAATTGAAAACCCTATTAAGTGAGATTTTTGTTATTGTAGAAGGGGATCAAGAGAGGCAGGAGGAGCAAGAGAACAGACATCCTTAAGCCAATTTCTTAAGCAAGGAATTCAAGGTGGGTTCTATGTTTATAATAGAGTATAGGCCACTAATGTTTTCTTTTGAATCAAAAGAATTAAATGATTTTAATTTTTTTAATAAATGTTGCATGATTGCTATTTGAATGATTTGAGAAATGGCATTTTGTACATTCGAAAAAGAAGAAAAAGCATGAAAGTATGATGAAATGATTTGAGCATGAATATGTGCTTTTGTTTGGGCAAGAGTAGAACCATTTCGTTCGTCATGTGCATATTCACAAGAGTCTTCTCCTGACTGCCTGCTTGTGGCATATGTGATCAGAAGAAAAAGGACTCATTTTGTTCATGGTGTAAACTTCAGTTTTGTCATTTTGTTTCATGGAAACCTCAAGCCATTTGTTTGTGCATTGCATCTTTGAATTGTGAAGTATGTTGCATAATTTGAGTGTTCTGCATTGATGGTTAAATGTATATGCTATATTGATGTGATGATATTTTAACCACGAGTTTTGAGGTAGAATTTTGAATTTGACTGAGAATTTGAGAACGAAGTAGTTTATGAATTCATTATGACTTTTATATCACAAATGAACATTTCAATGATTTTGCTTAGTCTCTATTATAAACTTGTTACCTACGAGCTTTCAAGCTCACCCCCCTTTTCGTCCCATCTTGAGGTGAAGAAAATGAGATCGAGGAACTAAAATTCAAGGCATCATACTATTTTTGAAATGTTTTTGTAAATTAAGCTAGATTTTGTAAAAGCAAGACTTTAAATGCATTTCGAGAATTATTGGGCTTTGTATCTTTTGTATTTTGGATTTTGATACCGATAATGTAATGTGGCTTGGAACGCCATTAAAGCTTTGTAAACTCTTATCCTTAGTGTTAATGAAATATGAATTGTGTATGGATGATGTGAGTTGAAATTAGATATATTTGAAGAAGTTACCAATTTGAGTTGATGATTTTTGAACATGAATTGTTGTTATATATATATATATATATATATAAGTGAGATGTTATGGAAAATAAAATAGGAATTATGAATGATGAGATGTAGTTGAATGGACAAGAAGGATGTTGCATTAGAGGGAGTGAATTTGGGAAAATTTTCAAGTCTTTGATAAGGGGATTTGTGTTCTGACTTCTAGGGGAAAAACTATATTGATCTAGGCTAAATTAGACAAAGCTGTCTTCTAGAAAGTTATAGCTTATCTTTCTAGCTTTTCAACGATATATGGTATGAGATTTTTGGATATCGGAGTCAAAAGTTATAATCTTTATGAGTGGAGATGCTTTGGACAGTGTAGTTAGTGATTTAGAACTTTTGGTGATGTAAGGAAGACCCTGTAGAACCCCCTCGTCTAATGCATCTTTAACCTAGCCATCGTCTGATGCATCTTTGACCTAGCCATCGTCTGACGCATCTTTGACCTAGCCATTGTCTAATGCATCTTTGACCTAGCCTTCATCTAATTTCTCTTTGACCTAGCCATCGTCTGATGCATCTTTGACCTAGCCTTCGTCTGATTCATCATTGACCAAGCCATTGTCTGATTCATCATTAACCAAGCCTTCGTCTGATCCATCTTTGACCAATGACCAAGCCTTTATATGATTCATCTTTGACCCTCTATATGGCAAAATATCTCTTCAAGATCTTCATAAAAGTTGTAGATATAGAAGTCCTTTTTGAAACCGTCTAAAGATGACCTTAATCTAATGTCTCTAGTGAAAGTTATGTCAATTATCCCAAAATAGTTTCAATATAATTAAGGACAAAATCATGTTTGATTCTTTTGGCCATAACTTTTTAATCCGACCTCCAAATGACCTTACTTTTACAACCATTGGATTCCTAACACATTTTTCTACCTCTTCATAAAAATTTATAATGTTTTATATTAATTTCAAAAAGATTGATTGAATTAAGGTAAGTGTATCGATTGGAAGAGTATGGATTGGATATGTTACTGAATATACTTTGGTATTTTGATGATAACTTAATTGGTAGATCTCCAAATGAGATGATTCTTGTTTCAAAATAAACTAGAGACATGGAGATACAAATCCTTTAGAGAAATTGAATTTAATTCAATATCTAAGACTCTCAATTTTTGGATGGAAATTAAGTATAGTGTTCTGCTTCAGTTTAATAATAGCCCAAAAATGTTTGAGGTATAACTTTCAGATTTCTATACCAAATTGAATAATTTTGGTGTTATGAGAAACTTAATACAATGGGAAACAAATGTTCTGAAGAAGTCAAATTGAATTTCCAGTTTTAGGTTTCCCAGAATCTGTTCTGAAATAAGAGAAATGAGTTTGTTTCTGATGTTTGACTGATGTGGGCATGCCACCCTTATGGGATGATGGCTAATGAGGATTCATTGAAACAACCCTATAAGATAATACTCATGCTCAAGTATTATGATATTCCACAAGAGTTGAGCTCAAAAAACGGGGTCCAACATGTTATGGTTTCAAAGCAAGAGTTGGGTTCTAGAATCGGTGCTCAATAGTTATGGTATCAGAGCAAGAGTTGGGTCCCGAAATCGGTGCCCAACAATTTTATCTTTAATATTAAAACATAAAATATTAATGAAATTAATACACAAATATAAATAAAGCCTTTTCATTAATTAAAATATAATTTCATACATTAATTTGCATCTAATTGATTGGCTACAAGGGTATAAACTAACAATTTCCCACTTACACTAAAGTCAATCTCCTATGAATCTAATTCCATATCCATCCATATGGCGATCATGTCTCTTTTGAGACAATGGCTTAGTAAGAGGATCTGCTAGATTCTCTTCAATGGGAACTCACTCCAATGTTATGTCTTTCCGTTCCACTATCTCCCTGATCAAATGAAACTTCTTGAGTATATGTTTGGACTGTTGATGAGACCTGGTTCCTTTGCTTGTGCAATAGCACCATTATTGTCACAATATAATCCTATGAGCTCAACAATGCCAAGAGCTAGTCTAAGTTTAGTGATGAACTTCGTGATCTAAACTGCTGCCTTTGCTGCCTCTAACGCTGAAATGTACTCTGCTTTGGTCATTGAATCTGCGATGGTTGGTTGTTTGAAATCTTCCAACTAACTGCACCACCATAAAATGTAAAAATGTACCCTGATTGTGATACACTATCATCTTGATCTGACTAGAAACTAGCATCCGAATTACCCTGAACTCTCAGCTTAGCTCCTCTATAGACAAGAAAAATATCTTAGTCTTTTTTAAGTACTTCAAGATGTTTTTCACAGCCATCTAATGATCCTCACCAAGATTAGCTTGATATATGCTTTTTATGCTTAAAACATAACAACATTTGATCTAGTACATAACATCACATACATAATTAATCCAATTATCGAAGCATATGGAATATAATCCATTTTAACTTTTCCTTTTTATATCTGTGGACACATACTCTGTGATAGAGAAATTCCATGCAATATGGGTAAGAATCTCCTCTTGGAATTCTCCATGCTAAACCTCTTTAGCACTTATCTATTTACATGGATTGAGATAAACCAAGCAACCTTTTTGATCTATCTCGATAGATCTTCATACCTAGTATATAGGCTAATTCTCCCATATTCTTCATGGAAAAGTTCTTAGATAACCATATCTTAATAGACTAGAGCATTGAAATATCATTTCCAATAAGTAATATGTCATCCACATAAAGCACTAACAAAATGACTGCACTCCCACTAACCTTTTTGCAAACACAAGGTTCATCCACATTTTTTATAAAATCAAACTCTTTGATTGTTTCATCAAAATGGATGTTCCAGCTTCACCACGCTTGCTTAAATCCATAAATGGACTTTTGCAACTTGCATAGTTGATCAGGAAATTCTTTGGATTAAAAACCCTCAGGTTATGTCATATACACATCCTCTTGCAAATTCTCATTAACAAATGTTGTTTAGACATCCATTTTCCAAATTTCATAATCATGGTATGTTGCTCTAGCCAGTAAAATCCTTATGGATTTAAGCATTGCTATTAGCAAAAAAGTTTCATCAAATCAACTCCTGTCTGTAACCTTTTTCCATCAAACTTGCTTTGTACGTATGTACATTTCTATCCATGTCAGTTTTTCTCCTAAAAATCCATTTGCACCCAATAGGTACTATACCTTCAGGTGCATTCACCAAAGTCCATACTTGGTTAGTGTACATGGATTCCATTTCAGATTTCATGTCTTCTTACCATTTTAAAGAATCAATGTCTGACATTGCTTCTTTAAAAGTAGTAGGCTCATCATCTATGAGTTAAACATTATCCTTTCCATGCTTAATATGTAGATCTAATCTAATGGGAGGATGACATATCCTACTAGTTCATTGCAGACTATATGTCTCTTGAGCTCTCGATTGTGCATCATATTATCAACTTGAGGTTCTTGTTCCATATCAATGTGAATTTATGGTTCTTAAACTTCTCTAAGTTCAACCTCACTTCCACTACTTTCTTTGAGAATAAATTCTCTTTCTAAGAATGTAGCATGTCTTGAGATAAACACCTTTTGCTCAATAGGATGATAAAATTGATAACCAAAACTTTCTTTTAGATACCCCACAAATTTGCATTTATCCGATTTAGCTTGAAGCTCATCAGATATAACATGCTTCATATAAACATTACATCCCCAAATCTTTAAGTGTGATAATCTAGGTATTCTACCAGATAATCTAGGTATTCTACCAGTCCATATCTCATATGGTGTCTTATCAACTAATTTAGATGGAACCCTATTTAGAAGATATATCACAATTTCAATTACGTATCCCTAAAAAGATATAAGAAGGATTGCATAACTCATCATGGAACGTACCATATCTAATAGTGTATGATTTCTCCTCTCAAAAACTCCATTATGTTGTGGACTTGTAGGAGGAGACCATTGTGAGAGAATCACATTCTCTTTTAAATAACCAAAAAACTCATGATCTAAGTATTCACCACCTTGATCTAGTCTAAGTGTCTTAATACTCTTGCCAATTTGTTTCTCTACGTCTAGTCTAAATTCTTTGAATTTTTCAAATGATTCAGACTTTTGTTTCAATAAGTACACATAACTATATCTACAGTGGTCATCTGTGAATGTAATGAAATATGAGTATCTAACTCTAGCATTTGTTGACATAGGTCCACATTTGTCTGAATGTACTTATTCTAGTAATTCACTATAATGTTGTCCCTTTCCCTTAAAGGGTTGTTTGGTCATCTTTCCTAATAAACAAGATTCACAAATTTCATATGATTCATAATCAAAAGGATCCAAATATCC
>JANSVA010016669.1:0-15301 GCA_025504915.1 Erythroxylum reticulatum | reverse complement strand
GATGGGAAAATTAAATGTCTCTCTGGTCACTTAAATCCTCCCAGCTTGCTCAGTGCTGTGTCATAACTCCTCCTGCTCGCACTAGCCCAAGCCGGCCAGGCTAGTCATAGCTGTCTTCATGCCTGTTGCCCGCGCCTGCGCGTAGCTGCCTTCACGCCTCTGTTGTAGCTGATTGATTCGACAAATAAGGGTCACAACATTTTTAAATCCTCCTCGCTTGCTTATGTATGCTGCTTAAACACAACGTATACTGCGTGGATTAAAACGCAACATACACTGCGTTAACGCAATGTTGCTGCGTGAAACATAGCACAATCATTCATCTTTTATCTTCTTCTTTTTTTTTGCAATTGTACTCCAATTTGTTTTGAACATCTTCTCCTTTTGGTCTCAAATATCCAACCTAGTAGTCATCACATATTGAACACAAATTAAGTATTTTATCTTGAGAATAGGATTGAAATCACATGAAAATACATAAAAAAAAAATAAGATAATTTAATCCTATTAGGAGGCCGCTAGAACACAGAGACACAAGACTACACTCACACTCTCCATCATCTTTCTCTCATCTCCACACCTTCGTTCTCTCTTCTGCACAATCTTTCGTCTATTTTTCCACCGTCGGTAACTACCATAGGTATCTCCAGAGGGTTCTCGGTGGTGAAATCTTTTGGAGTTATGCTTGGCTAGACATCCCAATCCTTTTGAAGATGTAGCAATAGCTTGATTTCAATGGGCTTAAAAAAGGGAGTAGCCAAATCCATGTTTAGCTATGATTTATAACTCCTAGGTTTAGGATTTGTGATTTGTAGTTAAACATTCTTGATTAGAGTTTAATCTAGTGTTGGATATTCATTGTGTTCTGGGATTTGTTGATGTAGAACTTTGAGCTTAAATATATGAAGTCTTATATATATCTATTTGTGAACTTTTTGAATCTCTTTTATCTTTCATAGTTGTGATTGATATTGAGTTGATTTGAGATCCCAAAATGACTTATTGCATTGACTTAACGATTGCACACACTAAGGGAATTTAATAAGGTCTTAAGAAATGGAGTTCATTGATTAAGACCTTGGACTTAAAGAGTTCTTTAAGATTTACCCAATTAAAACTTAGTGATTTCCTCTTTGGCAGAAAATTGATTTCGAACGATGTTGGCCAAAGCTCATTTTCAAAAGGATATCATCATCATTTGATCATTGTCTTTATCTTCCTATTTTTACATTCCCAAAAATCCAAAAATACTTTTTGACACATTGTCCTTATAGTTTTTTTAATTTTGTAAAGATTTCCAAAGACAAAACCGCCCTTTTTCTTGCCAATTTAGTTTGCATTTCATGACATATAGGTTAGCTTAGGTCCATTCAATTAGGTTCCAATTAAGTGAAACGACCTGAGGTTGCAACCTATATTGCAACCCTTGGATTATATTTTTGATTTGATCTCCAAGGATAAGTACTAAGGCTCAGATCAAAATGGCGTCATTGTTAGGGAACCAAGCGATTGGTTCTCTAGGTTAGCTTTTGCCATTTTTGCTGGTAAGTGAGGTTAGGAACTTGGTTTAGATTGCATTTTAGATAGTTTAGTTTCATACTTGTCAATATTATAGGATTTCATTTTCTTTTCTTAGCATAAAAATTTTGAAAACACAAACAAATAGGATACTGAACTTTTTGCACTTTTCATACTTAGCATTTTTGCACTTGCATGGTTTTGAACATTTCTTTGATTTCCTTTTGATACATAAACATTTTACTTGCATAGTTTACTTTAACACATACTTACATAGACCTACACACTTGCATCCATCACATCTTGTTTTTTTGTTTGATTTTGTGTGCTTGTAAGTAATTTTTGTTGCTTTTTATTTTCATTTGAATTGTTCCCGTACATGCCCCGGAGAGCTAAACTTCTACCTTTCTACCCCAAAAATTGAGAGGTGTTTGAGAAAGATTAGAAAGGAGAGGAGAGAAAGAGAGAGAAGTTAGGTAGTTGTAGAAGAAGAGTCTAGTCAGCCAAGTAGTGAGGGCAATTAGATAGAAGGAGTGATAATGGCTGAGAACCCAACTTTTCTGCAAAACCTTAACCTAAATGCTAATCAGCCTATAAATGATGATAATGGAGAGCAGGAGCGAGTTGGTGAGAATAACGAAAATCAACGTAGAAGGACCATTAGGGAAGCGACTACCTTTGATGTGAACTATGACCCATTTACCACTACTTGTCCTAATTTTGATGTGAATTTTGAAGTTAAAGGATTGCTTATTAATTCTCTTCCTAAATTTTATGGCTTGACAGCAGAAGATCCCTACATCCATTTGCAATCGTTATCAATGATTTTCCAAAGCATGAAACCTGTGGGAGCTTCACTTAATTAAGTGTTATGGAATGTTTTTCACCTATCCTTGAAGGGAAAAGCAAGGGAGTGGTATATGAGCCTCCCGAGACATGTGACAAATGTGTACCATAGTTGGGCCAATCTGCGAAAGGCATTCCTGGAGAAATATTTTCCGCCCTCCAGAACATCCTCAAAGAGGAAGGAGATATATACAATATGGCAAGATTACGACGAGTCACTCTATGACTATTGGAACTGCTTCCAAGACTTGTTATCCCGATGCCCCCACCATTAAATACCTGATGAGCAGCTAGTGTAGTATTTCTATGATGGACTGAAGGGTCAAGATAAAGGTATGATGGATACGACATCGGGAGGTTCCTTGATTAATCTTGCAGCTTTGGAGGTATGAGATTTGATCAAGAAGATGGCCTTCAATCATCAACAATATAGTGTCAGAGAAACCAGAGGAGTACATGAGTTGGGAGCTTCAACAACCCAATCTAAGAAAATGGAGAATTGGGAGTCTAAGGTTGAATCTTTGGAAAGCAAAGTGACCTCACAGTTGTCCTTCATAATTGCAGATCTAAAGAACATGAATATGCATCACCCAACACCTTTTATGGATCTTACTACACCCAGTTGTGATACTTGTGGGTCAGTAATGCATATATCCAGTGTCTGCCCTGGTCAATATGATGAGGTGTTCACTGTATATCAGGGTCAACCTAATAAAAAATGGTATCCTTATTCGAACACCTATAATAAGGGATGGAAAGCAAATCCCAGGCTTAGTTGGAGGAATGAGGAAGGAAGAGGACCAAACAGCTTTCAACAAGGTGGAGGAGCTGGTACGTTTACTAACTAGTTCCATAACTAACAATAAGCTCTGACTGTTCCACCAAAGAAGGACACCAACCAACTTCTGCACAATATGATGGTGTTGATTAAGGAGGAAGGGACTTCGAACAGCAACCAGTTCAATGCAATAGCCTCTCTCATTCAATAGGATTCCTCTAAAACTGTTGCTCGGTTTAATGCTTTGGAAAAGAGAATGGAGCAATGGGAGATGAAAGCTAAGAACATCAATTCTTACATTACCCAATTGTCCAACAACATGAGTGAGAATCAAGCAAGAAACAATGGAGCTATCCCCTCCAATACCATTATGAACCCCAAAGGTTTAAATGCCATAGCTTTCCGCAGTGGGAAACAAGTAAGGTTCAGAAATCAAGATGAGGGAGAAGATAAAGAGGAGTATGATAGTAGAGAATTGTCTTCAACAACTGAGAGACTTAAGAAGTTCGAAAGTTTAAAGGAAATAGCACTTTTGGCTAATAAGGAGTTAAAACAATTAAGCAGCAAGGAAGCAAAATCAGAGAACAACTAAGAATCAAGCAAGCAAGGAGCCCAGGAAGCAACCGATAAGGAGGTAAGTGTAAAAGACCTTCCTTTTCACAATTCATATTTGCTTAGCAAAAGGATGACTGATTGTAAACATGAAAAAGATGTCATTGACTTGTTTAGGAAAGTAGAAGTCAACATCCCTTTGCTTGATCTAGTGAAAAGGTTCCTGCTTAAGCTAAATATCTTAAGGACATATGCACTAATAAAAGAAAGTTTAGACCTAATGAGAGAGTACAATTCAGCTCAAACGTGTCCGCACTTTTCAAACCCCAAATACCCGTTAAGTGCTAAGACCCTAGATCTTTCACCATTCCGTGCATCATTAGGAGTTAAGAGTCTAAAGCCTATATCTGTAGTGTTGCAATTGGCTGATAGGTCTCTTAAGCATCTAGTGGGGATCATAGAAGACATTTTGGTCCAAGTAAAGGGCTTGCTTTTTCTAGCTGATTTCTATATACTTGACATGTCTTCTGAAGTGTAGGACACTACCTTAATTCTCGGTAGACCCTTCTTAAAGACTGCTAATACTATGATTAGCATGAAAGAAGGTACAATCACCATAGAGGTAGGAGATCAACAAGTGAGTTTTAACATGTATGAAGCTATGAAACACCCCCATGAGGATTATTCACTTTTAGGAATTAACATGTTTGATATTGTCATTGATGATGCATGCTTTGAGTTTGAACTCCAACATGTTTACTTTAACTCCATAATGAACCCATTGAATGCTTTAATTGACACTTATGGCCCCTTGGAAGAAGGGTTTTCCGCTCATGTTTCAAGTGAATCGAGAAATGTGGATGTCAACACTGAAGTGGCATGTGGTCAAGTCATCTCACCACAACATGAATATCTACCAAACGTTCACTATAAGAATCAACACCGTCCGTAATCATCAGGTCATTCTCCTCCTTCACTTGTTACTTACTTTTGCTCTGTGATTGAATATGACATTATGAATGCATTAGTATGTTGAATAAGTGTGGGGGAGAAACCAATTTAGTAGGGGGACCTAGGTTTAGCTTTCAGTTTATGCAGTTTCAATTCAATAATTCCTCTCGCCCTTATGTTCGCTATGCTTTTGGCTTGATGCATGATACATCTTCCATGCTTGAGGAATTTGATGTGATTGATTGGGTTGCAATTTGTTTCCTGATGCCTAAAGACCTTGTACATGAATTCTAAGTGAGCTGAGAATCCAGTTTGAGTCTTCTGTATTTTTGGGGGTCAAGTTTTTCATTTTTATCGTTGTTTGTCTTCCTTTTGGGTAACTTTCGTCTTGGCGTGAAACCCTTGTTGCCGCGGAGAACTTACCTCATTCTCTTTCATGGTGCTCTCAGAAAAATTTCACCGCGGCGAAGGTTACTTAAAATCTCTCAGGTAAATTTGTCGCGATGTAAACTCATCTTGTTGCCGTGACGAACTTCCCATAATTCTTCTTTATTCCTTTTGGGTTAATTTCGTCGTGGCGTGAGTTCATGTCACCACAGCGAAACATCGCTATTTTGCTAGATTTTGTGACTAGGGTTAAGTTAGCGAAAGTTCAATATATGATAAATTAATGCGGTGAAATCACCCTTCCACCCTTATTTTCTCTTAACCTTTTGTCTTCCTTCTGTCCTATTTTGTAATTTCCAGCCTAAAATCTATATAAACCCCCGACCCTCCTTCTCCTCCATCTATTATCCTCTTTCTTCGCTGCAGTACTCTCCTACATTCCACCTTCTCCGACTCTTCTCGCGATTTTCTCCTCCCTTTTCGTAAGTTTTCCACTCTTTTCCTTATTTTCTTCTTAGTTTATGTATTGTTTAGGGAAAGTTAAGTTTATTATTTAGTTCTCGTTTTCCATTTTCCAATTTAGTTTCATTTTCTTTAGGATAGTTGTTTTAATCCTTTGTTTATCTTCTATTTCCTTGTGGAATTTTGTAGAACAATGCCTCGTGTTAAGATTCCAACATATACTACCCCCATTACCCTTTCTAGTCTACCTAGTGATTCTAATTCTTCGGATAGTGATGGTTTCACTTTTGCCGAACTAGACGAAAAAGTAGACACTAGGCCATTTATTAAAGAGCGACCCTTCCCTTAAATTCCACCCGACAATCCTTTTGTCCAATAACTAGCTAACTCCTAACTTATGGGATTAGTCCAAACGCGGGTCCAAGGCAACGATAAATTTGTTCGCCATTTCTACACATATGTTCGATTCTATAACATGCAACTTAATTTCCGTGGTGTTAAATCCCCCAATGTAATCACCACAGCTAGCATTCACCACCATTACAACCTTCCGCCTATTCTCTGTTGCCATTATAACCAATTGATCAACAATTACCCTTCGAATGATGTAATTCAGACCCTCTGTAAAGAGGGCGCTGAATGGCATCGACCGAGGTATTATCAATTGTACCTTAAGAGATCTGATTTTCGACTTGCAGCTCGTCCTTGACTCCATCTTGTGTGTAACAATATCATTTTGACCACCTATCTTGCCTACGTCACAAAACAACAAGCCCTCCACGTCTACCTTCTGATGACTGGTCGCCCAGTCGATATAGCTAATGCCATTACCTCTACTTTACATGACTTCATCACCACCACAAAATTCACCAATGCCATTACCTTCCCACATCTCATCACCGATATATTCCGGGCCCATAATGTCCCAGAATTCAATAATGATAGCTATTTCGACCCAGCCATTCTTTTTAGGTACACCTGACTCGAACAACCCACCATCCACCCACCTCAACCCTCCACCCAGGTACTTGATATTGGTACAAATTCTACAGTTGTGGTACCAGATGAGGAAGATCCTCCAACTTAGGCCATTCCTAGGCCCGTGACCTTATAGATCCTCGCTGGCCGAGTCGAAGGCCTTTGTGCAGATCTTGCTACTCTCCAGGACACCATCCTTTAGGAGACAGTCAGGCAGGATAGAGAAAGGCGGTATCGCCGGCGGATAGATGCATTGCTCACCGAGCACCTTCACTTCTAGCTGCCATATAATGAAGATGACCCCCTAAATGGCGCTGGCATATCGGGAGCAGGTCCCTCTGGCTTTGGGGATGATCATACTATAAAGTAGCTAGAGTTGCTTGTTCTTGCGTTTTCCTTAGTTTTGTTTTAGTTTTTAGTTTGTCGAATACTTAGTTACATTTTTTTCATGTACAAACTTCATGGCCGGTTATTTATATAATTCTCTTAGTACTTTTTTTGATGTGTTATTCTTCATTAGCCTTACACTTCCCTTTCAATGCATACTTGTTTTAATTGTTCTTCACAATGAGGACAATATGACGTTTAAGTGTGGGGGAGGTTATTCTAATTTGCAATTCTTGTTTATGCATCATTTTTTCCATTTAACCACTTATGTAAGTCATTTGTGGGCAATATGCAAAATTTTAAATGTGGTAATTGAGGAAAATCACTTGTTTAAAATGTTTATGTCATTTTTTTCCGTGGCGAACTCTTTCTTCACTGCGGCGATGTTGCTAGAAGTGGCGATGCTATCCTCCTTAAAGAGACTTCTTTTAAAACTTCCTCATTTTAATAATTCTCCCTAATTAGATTCTTTTCACTCTTGTATCTTGAAGATTTTATAAATTTCAAAGTGGTCCTTATGTTTTCAAAAACATCTTCTATGTTTTTAAATGATAGTTGATTTCGGTTAATTTCATTTTCAATGTTTTCACGAGAAGAAAGTGAGGGTACGCTAAGAGAGTAGCATTATGTGTCTTTAAACCTTGAGATTGCTTAACTGAGATACTACCCTTGTTGAAAGGATATTTGGGCCTAAATTCTTTCAATTTTGAGTGTATCTGCTTAATTCACATCTCTCTAGAACTTGTTTTAATTCTTGATCAAAGCTTGATCAACTAAAATTTTGTTAACATGATAGAGGCATTTCTTTCCAAGCCCTAATCACCTAAACACTAACCCAAACACTTAACCTTTGCTAGCCCCTTTGAGCCTTCTTTTGAATGCATGCATATTTCACAATTATTAAGAGTATCTCATCTCAAGCTTAAGTTGATAAAAAAAAGAGTTTCTATAAAAAAAGAAAGAAAAAGAGTTTGAAAAAAGTAAAAAATAGAAAATTTTCTCAAAAGAGCAATGTAATAAAAATGTGTTAAATTATGTTTATTTTTGTAAATAATTTCTTACTTATAGTTGGAGTTTGTTTCATGAGATAAGTAATTGCGGTGTATGTACTTATTCTTTTTGCTTCCTCCATTTAATCCATTTCATTTAGCCTTCCATACATTACAACGTTGAAAAGTCTTCTTGATTTTCGAAATTATAGTTCTTGTGGTGGAGAGTTAGAATTATCATAAGCTTATGGAAGAGAATGAACTAAGCAGATTGTAGAGTGAAATTATTCCAAGACATGAGTTGAGAGATTAAACAAATTACCGTGAGAGAAATCTCTTTTGCCCAATCTCCTGGATTAAATGCTTATAGTATTTATTTTCTTCACGGTCTTTCAGTATGTTTGGGTTGATTTATGACGAAGTGACTTAACTGCTTTTTTGCTCTCATTTTTTAGCATGGTCAGAATTTTCGTTTGCACTTGTGTCTCTTTGACTTTTATAAACTTTGTCCAAGAGTACAAAGGTCTAAGTGTGGGGGAATTTTACTGAACCCAAGTTTTTTATAAAAATTGGTGACATTTTCATAGTTTTTATTACACTTCTTGGCTCTTATTTTCAGATTTTATACTTAATTTGAATCTTGAGTGCTTGCCTTTAATTTATGTAGTTTGAGAGTAAAATTGTCACAAATAATTAGTAATTGCACTTGATTAATTTTTATTAAAACAATTGATACTGCAAACTGCCATTTGTCTATTATAGGAGACTCAGGAAGTAGAGCCATAAAGTGAAGGCTAAAGATGATAAGTCAACAAGTCAACAGGGTAATAGGAAAGTTCGTCGCAGCAAAGTATGAAGAATTTATGTAGAAACTCTTCGGGAAAAGTTCACTGCGGTGAAGGGATGTGTTTGCATTGCGGAGAAACTTGAAGCTGAGTTAATAAAATCTTTCAGGAAAAGTTTGCCATGGTGAAACCTTCGAATTGGCACTGACCCGGACCAGTTTTGGCAAAATAATCCACTGTACAACCTAATCCAAGTAACTCATTTTATGAAAAATACCTATTTTAGGTTAAGTGACAACGGGAGGCGGCAAGAACACAGAGACACAAGGCTACACTCACACTCTCCATCATCTTTCTCTCATCTTCACACCTTCGTTCTCTTTTTTGCATAATCTTTTGTCCATTTTTCCACCGTTAGTCACTACCATGGGTATCTCCAAAGGGTTATCGATGGTGAAGTCTCTTGAAGTTATGCTTGGCTAGACATCCCGATCCTTTTGAAGATGTAGCAATGGATTTAGTTCAACAGGCTTAAAAAGGGGAGAAGCCAAATCCATGCTTAGCTATGATTTATAACTCCTAGGTTTAGGATTTGTGATTTATAGTTAAACATTCTTCATTAGAGTTTAATCAAGTGTTGGATATTCATTGTGATGTGGGATTTGTTGATGTAGAACTTTGAGCTTAAATATATGAAGTCTCATATATATCTATTTGTGATCTTTTTGAATCTCTTTTATCTTACATAGTTGTGTTTGATATTGAGTTGATTTGAGATCCTAAAATGACTTATTGCATTGACTTAACCACTACACACACTAAGGGCATTTAACAAGGTTTTAAGAAATGAAGTTTATTGATTAAAACTTTGGACTTAAAGAGTTCTTTAAGGTTTACCCAATTGAAACTTAGTGATTTCCTCTCCTACTCAAAATTGATTTCAAACTATGGTGGCCAAAGCTCATTTTCAAAAGGATATCATTATCATTTGATCGTTGTCTTTATCTTTCTATTTTTACATTCCCAAAAATACAAAAATACTTTTTGACACATTTTGCTTATAGTTTTTTTTTAATTTAGTAAAGAATTCCAAAGACAAAACCCACGCTTTTCTTTTTTAGCTTGCATTTCATGACATATAGTTTAGCTTAGGTCCATTCAATTAGGTTTCGATTAAGTGAAATGACCCAAGGTTACAACCTATATTCCAATCCTTAGATCATATTTTTGATTTGACCTCCAAGGGTAAGTACTAAGGCTCGGATCACTTAGACTGCTCCATGCTAAACCTTTTTAGTACTTTATCTATGTAGGTAGATAGTGAAAGACCTAGCAACTTCCTTGATCTATCTCTATAGATCTTTATTCCAAATATACAAGTTGCTTCTCCAAGGTCTTTCGTGGAGAAATTCTGGGACAACCAAAATTTGAAAGATTGCAAACTTGAGACATCGCTTCCTATTAGTAATATGTCAGCCATATATAACACAAGGAAAATGATAGCACTCCCACTAACCTTCTTGTGCACACAAGGTTTATCTGGATTTTATGAGAAACTAAACTTTTTAACTTGTCGCATCAAATCAGATGTTCCAACTCTTAGATGCTTGCTTCAATCCATAAATGGATTTTTGAAGCTTGTATACCTTTTTTTTTTTCCTATTTGGATATGAAGCCATCCAGTTGTATCATATACACATCTTTAGTTAGGTTTCCATTTAGGAAAGTTGTCTTCACATCCATTTGCCATATCTTATAATCATAATGAGCAACAATGGCTAGGAGTATTATAATGGATTTAGGCATGGCTACGGGGCTAAATGTTTCATCATAGTCAACTATTTGTCTTTGACGATAACCTTTAACAACTAGCCTCCCTTTATGGGTAATCACATTACAATCCATGTTTATTTTCTTCTTGAAAATCCACTTACACCCTGTGCGTTTTAGCCTTTCTGGTGGCTCGAACAAAATCCATACTTGGTTTTCAAACATGGAATCCATTTAAGACTTTATGACTTGAAGCCATGTTCAAATTCTAAACTCTTCAGAGACTCTTCTTAGGTTGTAGGCTCATTGTCCTCTATGAGCAATACATCATTATGTTCACTTATGAGAAAACCATATCTCTCTGGAGCATTATGTATCCTACTAAACCTACGAACATTTTGTGTGTCAGAAGGTTTAGCTATTGTCTTATCTCTATGAATAACAATCTCGGGTTCAGCAGTTGATCTACACGTCTGTTTAAGCATTGTAAACTTCAACAAGTTTAACTTTGCTCCCACTGTCTTCTCTTAGAAGAAACTCTTTCTCTAAAAAGATAGCATGCTTTAAGATAAACACCTTTTGCTCTAAAGCATTGTAGAACTAAAATCTAATTATTTCCTTATGATATCCTACAAACAGACATTTATTATATTTCACTGCAAGCTTATCTGATTTAATCCGCTTCACGTAAGCTGGACAATCCTAGACTTTCATATGAGAAAGATAGGGTTTTTTGTTAGTCCATATTTCATATGGAGTAACATCAATTGCTTTTAAAGGGACTTTGTTTATCACATAAACAACATTCTTAAGTGTATAACTCCAAAAGGATTTCAATAGATCTGTTAAGCTCATCATTGACCTTACCATGTCCAACATGGTTCAGTTTCTTCTTTTAGCCACTCCATTATATTGCAATGTGTAAGTTTGAGTCCACTGGAATACAATCCCATTATCCCTGAGATAATTTAGAAACTCCTCGCTCAAGTATTCACCACCTCGATCTGATTGAAGTGTCAAGACACTTTTATCGAGTTGTTCTCTACTTCATATCTAAATTGTTTGAACATTTCAAATGCTTCAGACTTGTATCTCATTAGATACACATACCCATATCGTGAATAATCATCGATAAATGTAAGGAAGTACATAAAGCCACCTTTATCATAACTGGGCATCGAACCATATACATCAAAATGTATTAGTTCTAATAACCCATTCGCATGTTTACACTTTTCTTTAAAAGTTAATTTAGTCATTGTGCCTAATAAGCAAGATTCACATGTGTCATATGATCCATAATCAAATAACCCTAAGCTGCCGCTCCTATATAGCTTAGCCATGCGTCTCTCACTTATATGGCCAAGTAGACAATGCCATAAGTAAGATGATTTTAAATTATCTCATTTTTGTCTTTTATTGTCATTGATATTTAAAATTGGATTGCAAATACATGTAAATACCATTGTATAATGTAGCAGTACCATACAACATTTCATTCAACTTAATTGAACAACCATTATTAGAAAAAGTTAAATGAAATCCCATTTTATTAAGAAATGAAACAGATACAATGTTCTTTGTCACAAAAGGTACATAATAGCAATTATCCAAAATTAACTCTAGCCCATTAGAAAGATAAAAAACATAGGTTCCTTACGGCTAATGCGACAACTCTTTCTCCATTTCCCACACATAGGTCCATCTTTCCCTTCTTGAACGGTCTACTATCCCTAAGATCATGCATATCAACACATATGTGTGAGCCACATCTAGTATCTAATACCCAAATATTATGATTAGAAATAGTATTATCCTTAATGACAAATAACATACCTGAAGTAGATGGTGACGCATCTAATGCCTTCTTCTGCTTAAGTGACTCCATATAGGCTTTACAGTTCCTCTTCCAGTGCCCTTCTTTGTTGCAATGGAAGCATATTCCCTTTGGTTTATTCTCCTTTATCTTCTTCTTGGCTACACCTCCTACTAGCTTCTTGGACTTCTTCTTCTTTTGGTTCCTTTTGCGAGAACCAGAAATAGAGTCCACCAGTATCATAGCCTTACCATCCTTCCTAACAGTTTGCTTAACTATTTTGAGTAAATTAATTAGATCAAGTATTGAGGTGGATATTTGATTCATCTGATAGTTAAGCACAAACTATGAATAACTATCGATCAAACCAATTAGAATTTAGTCTATACTTAATTCATGATCTATTATGAAACCCAAACTAGCTAACCTCTCAATGTATCCATTAATCTTCAGTGCATATTGCACTAGAGACGATCCCTCAGCCATCTTAGAGCAAAAGAGCAACCTCGAGGTCTCGAACCTTTCAGACCGAGCTTGCTCATCAAACAATACCCTTAGATGGTAGACTATGGTATAAGCATCCATAGACTCATGCTACTTTTGTAATTCTGGTGACATAGAGGCCAGCATGATACAGCTAGCCAGCTCACTATCATCCGGTAGCTTCTTGTAAGCTTTTTGATCCTCATTAGAGGCATCAGCAATAGGGGGATTGGAAAGTGGCTCATTTAGGACATATCCTAGTTTCTCATATTTGAGAACAATTCTCAAATTCCATAGCCAATCTAAAAAGTTTGGTCCCATGGGTTTATTAGAGTCTAGTAGAGAGCGTAAGTTCACATTGGACGAAGACATTGTGGTGATTCAATAACCTAGAAAAATGAGAAAGAGCATTAAAATGTACATAAATGCATATCGATACGGACTTTAATCATATGCACTATGGATCCCACTATTTTATCCAAATCCATAGCCCTCACTACGAATCAGAAAAAAAAAATTATAATTTTCCTAATGGGTCGATAACCGATATCATTAAGAATGACCTTGGGTTTTTCCAACAAGACACCTTGGGTCAATCAATAAGTATCATTCATACCAATTACATTCAGTTATGCAACGATTGACTTGTGCCATCAACTGTTGATTTAGCACACTCATTGGGTTATCAACTCTTGATGCATATATATCTCATGTATATTACCCAACTTCACCTCTATCGATGTTGACCTTAGGTTTGCCCAACAAATCAATTCTTCCAGTTAGGATCGACCCATTAATTCGAAAATCTAATTTATATGTTTTGAACATATTTGTGTAGAGTGGGCTTAGGTTTTCCCAACAACCCATTACTAAAAAAAATCTGGTTCTTTCCATATCAATGGAAGGCGTAAGTCCTAATATTTTAGTTGAGGGATTTATTCTTAGATCTCATTAATACTTAGATGGTATTTTATATATATCACATATTTATATTCAGATTATGGACAACTCAATTAAATTGGGTCTATGTCCATAATCACTCTTAAAATGCATCTAATGCAGGTAACACACCAAGAATGTATAAGATGATCTATTAAACATGTGCAAACTGTTTACTAGGTTATGTCTGACATGCATGTTGATTTCGAAATTTTTGTATAAATTGTAGAAAAATGATTTTTTTTTTCTGATTTTCTATCATAGAAATGTTTATAAGATGTTATATTATGTTTTTGTCAAAGAAAATTTCAATTAAATGTCATTTGCTATTTTAATAAGAATTAATTTCCATTTTGTTCATATAATGGCTTTTGGGAATTTTTGAAAAACAAAATGCGTGTGCTAATTTTGAAATTTTCTTTATAATTTTAGAATTTTTTTCTAATTTTCATTCACATAAATGTTTATAAGGTTTTATATTATGTTTATGTCAAAGGAAAATGCAATTGAATGTCATTTGCTATTTTATTACGATTTCAGTTTCAACCTGATGTATGCATGACGTTTTAGGAAATTCTAGAAATCTGATGAACATGCATGCTTGTAAAGAATTTATAAAAATTTCTTTTTATGAATTTCCTTCATGAACATAAACATATGATGTTGCCACGTGTATGAGATGCATGACACCTGGGAGCTATGGGTCCATGTATCACATACATATCAATGTAGCAGAAGTGTCAGAATCAAAATTCCAACTCCATGACATCCCCAAAAAATCCAGAATCTATGTACATGTATAAACAGATTATAAGAACATGAAATTACATCGTATGTACCTTGCAAATACTCTTCCTTTCTTGAGTCTTGAGTCTTGAGTCTTCTCCTTGTTTGGGTTGTAGAAAACACCCAACACCTTCCTTAATGTGTAAGGGAGGTTAGAGCACTAAATAAGATGAGATCAAGTAGATGCTCAAGTGATAGTGAGATCAAGACCAAGTTACATGCGATTAATCTCATGCAACAATTGCTTAAAATTGCATAAACTAATCTCAAGATCGCTCCTTCAATTTCCAAGACTCTTTTGGACCGTTAGCCTTTCTATTGAGTGTGTTTTTAGCTTAATTTCATATGTACATAAGTGAAGAACTCACTTATTTACCACCTGTCATTAATTCAATCACGATCGTGGCCTGTAAGCCGCAATCATGGCTTGCTTAAATGATATCCATGCACACTTTATTTTTCATCTGATCTTTTATGCGTGTGACCTTTAAGCCCTATTTGGTTGGATGTTAATTAATGGAATGGAACATAATGGTTTATAGTGGAATGAAATGTAATATAGTGAAAAGTTGTTTGGGGGGATGGAATGGTTCATAATGCAATGTAGTAAAATGTTGTTCAGAAGATGGATGGAATGGAATGTAATATAATAAATGACTATTATACCCATTATATTAAAATGGTTGTTGTAGGAGGTTTATTATTTTATTATTAATTATATAAAAATATTAGTATTATTTATTTTATTTTATTTTATTTTATTTTATGTGATTTATATTCGAAAATAATTTATTTATATTTTATTTATATAAAAATATATACAAACTATTAAATAATTTTTTTTATATTTTCTATTCTCATTAATAAAAATTTC
>JANSVA010016631.1:0-15307 GCA_025504915.1 Erythroxylum reticulatum | reverse complement strand
AATATCATCAATAAAGACAATGACAAATTGGCCTAAGAAAGGCCTAAAGACTCTATTCATCAAATCCATGAAAGCTGTAGGTGCATTTGTCAACCCAAAAGGTATGATCAAGAACTCAAAGTGGTCATACCGTGTTCTAAAAGCGGTCTTTGACACATCAGACTCCTTTACCCTCAACTGACGGTAACTTGATCTCAAATCTATCTTAAAAAAGACCCTTGCCCCTTGCAACTGATCAAACAAATCATCTATACGTGGGAGTAGATATCTGTTCTTGATAGTGATCCAATTTAGCTTCCTATAATCCACACACATTCACAATGATCCATCCTTCTTCTTTACAAAAAGGACTAGAGTTCCCCAAGTTGAAGAGCTAGGCCTAATGTAACCTTTCTCCAACAACTCTTACAATTTCTCATTAAGCTCCTTCAACTCCGCCAGAGCCATTCTATAAGGTGGAATTAAGATTGGTGCAGTACCTGGAAGAAGTTTAATAGGAAATTCAATTTCCCTAGGTGGTGGTAATCCTGGTAATTCCCTAGGAAAGACATTCAGGAATTCCATGACTACTGGAATTTCTTCTAACTTCCCTCTATTTGCCTTCGTGTCTACCACATAGCCCAAAAATGTTTCACACCCTTTCCTCATCATTTTCTCTGCCACCAAAGCCTAAACAATTCTCGATGAGCTAAATTTTATGTCTCCCATAAACATCACCCTTCTTCCATTATCCAACTCAAACTCCACCATTTTCTATTTACAATCTATGTTGGCCTTATATTTCTCTAGGAGGTTCAAACCCAAAGTCGCATCCAATCCTCCCATCTTCAATGGCATCAAATCCACCACTATGAGTCCCCCACCAATATGTATCTCACAATCTCTATAAATTTGACTAATCACAATATAGTGGCCTATTGGAGTACTCACCATCAAAGGAGTATCCAATGGGCTCAAATCTATACCATACATAGTTTTACTCGATGAAACAAAAGAATGGGTAGAAATCGGATTAATCAAAACAATCACATGCTCATCAAATAATTTAATCATACCAGTAACAACTTCTGGAGCGGTGTCTGCATCCTCCCGTGTCATTGCAAATACTCTAGCTGGTGTTTGCCCCCTTGGTCTTCCTGGAGGATTCACTCTTTTAGCTGCCTAAGAACGGCCCACTTTCATTGCAATCTTGTGCCCCACTGTCTTTGCTCTCTTTGAAGCTTGCATCTGACTTCTCTCATGTCTTAAATTTCAAGGGCACTGTCTTGCCATATGTCCTTTCTCTCTATAATTGAAGTATGCTCTCGACAAGCAATAACATTCTCCTCTATGAAACCTTCTGCATTGTTCACATTTGTGGATGGCTGCCTTATCTCCATCTCCCCTCTTGCTTCCTCCAGTCATTGAGGCTTAATGAGAAATAATAGAAGCTCTCATCGGTTTAGGCCTACTTGCACTGCCCCTCTCCTCAGATTTCACAGGGAAAGTCCTGACACTTCTCTCGAGAATAGAAGTACCACCTCTCCTCTTGAACTGTTCTCCCTTTTCTCTTTCTTCTCACTGTGCTCTTTATATTCTTGATGTTCTCAACCCTCAGAGTTGCTTCAACCAGCTATTGAAAATCACAAAAATTTTACACCACCACTTTCTCTCAGATCGCTAGATGCAACCCCGATTAAATTCTATGGCACTTAACCATCTCACTCATCATCAACTCAACTACATATCGGGCCAATTGTGTAAATCGATGCTTGTATTTGCTTACTGTCATTTTCCTCTAGGTGAGACTAAGAAATTCTATATGCTTTTACTGAACATACACCTCAAATAGGTACTTCTTCTTAAATGCTGTTAAGAAATCTTTCCATGCGAGCATTGGTGATCTCACCTGACTCCTTGGCACACTCTCCCACCAATGTAGAGCATCCACCTGAAGTAGACTAGCAGCATACACAACCTTCTCCTCATCCTCACTGTCCATCTGATCTAGTATCCTCTTGTTCTTTCTCATTCAAGTCTCAGTTTCTTCTGGATCCATTGTCCCATAAAAATCCACTGCCCCATACTTCCTGAGCTTATCAAACTGCATCCCCATCTTGACAGGGGCCAGAGTAGAGGATTATGACATCCTTCCTATATCCTGAACAAATGCCTGAGTGAAAGCTTGGAACATCCTCGGATCTAATGGAGCAGGCACTTGCTTCTGTAAAAGAGGAGACTCCCGTGTCTGTGACCGAACGGGCTCACTATTGGGCCCTACAGAAGTCTTAGCGTTCCTTGGGGATACAGACTCATCGATACTCTCCTCCCTTGGTAGAGAGTTAGGTGAAATCGATCCTTGCAATACTCCTCGTGTCCTTCTACGAGGTGGCATCTTACTCCTTCAATAAAACACTACCGATTATCAACATTTCATTTTAGTCTTAATTCTTACATTTATGCATGACATGCATATCACTTAACGCAATTCAATCAATTCATAATGAAATAAGTAACAATTCATCCTACTATGTATTCTAAGCCTAGGAAAAACCTAGTTTCTCTGATACCAAAATTGTTGGATCCCATTTTCGGAACCTAAACATTCAGAGACATTTGATGGAAAATAGCACTTGCCCTCGACTATGGCAAAGTTATTTTTGGGGACACTTAAATACCCTCATCATGGGTATCAGATTTGGCTATTCTTTGGGGTAGCTTAAAAGATAACTTCGAGATCTACCACTTTCGTGAAGACCTTAAAGACAAAATCTATCGTCTGATGAGTCAAAATGGACCAGATGATGGTATTAGATAAATAGTAAATAGTGGAAGAAGTCTTGGTCATAAAGGCAGAAAGTAGACAAAATAAAAGACAGACGAAGCGAAGAGATAGATGAAACAAAAGAACAGACAAATTGAAATTCTTAAGATGAAGTAGGGTCAACTTAAGACAAAGCAGGGTCTTAAGACGATGTGAGGTCAACTTAAGACAAAGCAGGTTTTTAAGACGATACGGGGTCAACTTAAGACGAAGAATAGTCTTAAGACGATACGGGGTCAACTTAAGACGAAGCATAGTCTTAAAACGATGTGGGGTCAACTTAAGACAAAGTATGATCTTAAAATGATGTGGGATCAACTTAAGATGAAGCGTGGTCTTAAGATGATGCATCTTTACAGACGATACAACTGTATAGATGAATGACGTCATCACAGATGATATGACATCATCACAAACAATACATCTTTATAGACGATACATCTCTTAAGAAAAATGACATCATCACAGATGACACGTCTTTACAGACAATGCATCTTTACGAAAAATGTATCTCTTAAGACGAATGACATCATCATAGACGATACGTCTTTACAGATGATGCATCTTTACAGACAATGCATCTCTTAAGATGAATGACGTCATTACAGGCGATATGAAGTCATCATAGATGGTAAGTCTTTACGGACGATACATTTTTATACATTATGCATCTTTACAGACGATGCACCCTTACAGACAAAATGATGTCATCACAGACGATATGACATCATTACAGAAAATATTTCTTTACAGACAATACATCTTCCCCTTTATAAAGACCATAACTTTCATCTCTGAAGTCCAAAGTTTCTATACTATATGTCAATGGAAAGCTGGACAAAATGAACTACAAAACAGAGAAACCGAAGTTTACTCTGTGAACAAAATGAATCAACTTTTTGAATTTTGTGTGCCATAAGTAGGTAGCCGAGAGAAGGCTTTACGTCGACGTGAATATGACTACGAAATGGTTCCTCTCGCTCCCAAACACAATCAAATTTATGCTCAATTTAGTCAATCATAATTTGTGCTCTCATGCTTCTTTCATTTCATCATATTCTTATATTTTCATGCTTTTTCTTCTTTTCATTCAATTCCAAATGTTATAACCTTTTTGAAGGTATAACATAACCACAATGCACCATACATTTCAAGTATTCACAAATATTTCAATTTCATGCAAAACCATATACACACACATAGGTAAGAATTTTCCCAATTACACGATAACTATAAATACATTACCCAACTAATAGGCTTGTGGAAATCCAAGTCAAGATTGCCTTTCCCCTTGCTCTTGGGTAACATTCCCTTGGTTTCCTAACACAACCAAGGTTCCATTCAAAACCAACATTCCAGTAAAATTTATAAACTTAATAAAAATCATAGAATCACAATAAACACAAATGAAACTCAAATCTAACCTACCCACAACCCATCTAGTTTAGAAACCCTAAAATTAATTGGGTTCTCCTAATCCATCTTCATCCCATAAAACCTCTTTGCTCTCTAGCACCTTCATCCTCAATACAACCCATTCCTTTAATAAAGCAAGAAAAAGATGGTTAACCTACCTTAACATATTCGATTTCTCTTCTCTTCTTTTTCACCGAAACTTCTCTTCTTCTATCCTATTTTTTTTCTCTTCCTTCTCTTTGGTTCTCACGACACTTCTCTATTCTTCTATTACAAAACATTTTAAATGGTCTTTTCCCCATTTTACCCTTCATTTACCTTATCCTTCCCATTTTCCCCCTTTTTTCATCTAATCCATCTACTAACTCCTTTAAGCTAACTTACTTCTAACCTTCCCATATTAATTCCAACTTAATTCAAATCCTTTCATCAATTTCTAATCTCAATTTATGCCACTAAATTAATGACTACATTCCAAAAATAATTAGAAAAGAAGAATAATCGACCAAAACCTAAATTAAAAGCTAAATAACAAATCACAAAAATTAGAAAAAATTTTCAGGGTCCAACGCTTTGATTCAATCTCGACCTACACCCAATTAAAGATATTTCATTGAATTATTGTCTTTATATCTCTCTTTGAACTATTGTTCAAAGATTAACAACAAGCTCTGTTAATCCTGGATTTTTCTTAGGTCATGGTTAATTAAGAATAGATCGTTAATTTACCCTAGCTATTGGATAACCTAGAAGATGCTCTCTAGATTTCATCAAATAATTGCCTTACGAATAAGAAAATCATACCAATCTAAGCAATAATCACTTATGCTTGGATTATTTAACCTAGGTTATGTTATCCCTAATGATTACCAGCTATCAGTTGCCACAAATGAATTAGAAGCACAACGATTATGTATTGCATTCAATTCTAGCAATGAGTTTATGCATAAAAATAATCAAATAGAGCATTTAACAATTTTTACACAATATCCAATTCATTAAACACAAGATAAAATAATCAATTCCTAAGAGAGAAAGAATAACAAATACAAGAAGAATACACTTAACTAGGTCGTCATCGTCGAATTGTACCTTCAAACCAATTGGGAAAGCTACTCCTCTATGGTTCCCTCCATATATGAGAGCTTCATCACACTCTCTTCTCTCCCAAAGGCTCCAAAGCTTTAGCCCAAATGTAGCAAGAACGGAGGTCCCCTTTTTAGGGTTTGATCATTTTCTTTTTATAGTTCATTTCAATTAGGGCAAAAATTAGGTTTCACCTAGCCCAAAATGTCCGAAATAACCTCGATAAGTTGAGTTTAGAAGTAGTCCATGAGCTATGTTGGAACCTGATTTTGGAGCCCAACTCTTACTCTGATACCAAACATGTTGGACCCCATTTCTGGAGTCCAACTATCTAGAATATCATAAGATGTAAATGTGCATATTCTTGTGGTAGGCCCACACCAATCAGACGCCCAAATCACAACTTATAATGCTTTAGAAACATTGTAGTTCTATGTCCCTAGTTTATTCTGAAATAAGAATCATCTCATTTTGAGCTTTATAGCTCAAGATATGATTAAAATATCGAAGCATGTTCAGTAAAATAACCAATTCATGCTCTTCCAATCGATTCCCTCACTTTCATTGCATCAATATTTTTCTAATCAAAGCATAAGGCTCCCAAGTTTTGTGGAAATATATAAAAATGTGTTATGAATCTATTGGTTTAAAAATCAAGTCATTTGGAGGTCTTACAACAAAGTTATGGCCAAAAGAATCAAACATGTTCAAAGTTGGGAAACACCTCTGGTGCAATCGGGAGGAGCAAAGGATGAAGGTGCGCTCGCAAGGAAGGCAGGTGCAATTGCAAAAAGAAAGGTGCAATCTCAAGGAGGGAAGGTACGATTGCAAAAGTGCTTGGTGTGATCGTGAGAGTGCTTGGTGTGATTGCAACTGAAGTTGTCCCATATATACATCCTATACAACATCACTAAATTCAAATGATCATAACTTTCAACTTCGATGTGCAAAAATTTCATACTATATGCCATTGGAAAGCTAGAAAGATAAGATATAATGCTCATGAAGAAAATTTTGCCTAATTTAGCCTAAATCAATCTATGTTTTCCTCTTGCCTCTCTTAATTCCCTTAACATTGACAAAATTCCCAATTCAATAGGAATTCCATTTTGAGGACCTCCAAGACACATTCACTAAAATTGATTATGGAAAACTTAAGCCCAAGCATTTTCTATGCTTCATGAACCAAAACTCTTCTAAAAATCCAAAAAATTAAAATACCTTGAATCTTCACTAAATGAAGAGTTTATTGGCTCAAATAGAAGCTCTTCCCTTCCTTTTTCTTTTTCCCTTCTTGCACAACCCCAAAATCTCTCTAGAAAGCCTAGAAAAGATGAACCCTAGCTTAACTCTTTTCTTTTCTCTCAACCACTGAAACTCTCTTCTTTCTCTCTTCTATTTTCATTCTTCTCCCTCAATTCACGTTTTCTCCTTCTCTTAAATGCAAGATCACATTTTCATCTTCCAATCCTACCCTTAATGAGTGTACAATTTCCATTTTACCCTTCCTTATATGCCTGATGTTCTTTATCCTTAAGTGACTTGCGATTCCCTTGACCATTCTTACAACCTTAACACTTTAATTCAATTAACCTCTATCATAAAATCTTACTAACATTAACATAAGAATTAAACTCCAAAATTTAACCTCATGATTCATTTAAATCATGCTTAACTAAAGAAAAAAGCTCAGGTCCAACAAGTTATCGTTGCGTAGGCCATGATGATCGTGACAGAAGCTTGTCATGATCATGGCACTCCACCATTCTTCTGTCACAATTGTGATGGTCATGATCACGGTACTCCACCATTCTTCTGTCACGATCGTGAAGGCCATGATTATGGCACTAGGTTCTTCCTCCAACCCTCTGTAAGTCTTCTCTTCTTTGCTCTAATTATTCTCCTTCTTATCCCACAAGGAAAAGTGAGTGTCATCATCGAGAAGATGACTTAGTGTCTGATTGGATGGGCTTATATAAGTAAAGCTTTTATCAGTAGAGCTTTTTTTAGAAGAGCTTTTATAAGAAGTTAGTTGACTATTTGGCTGTCAATTAAAAAAACAATTTTTTTGAAAGAGCTTCATATAGTAGATTGTTTGGCAATATAAAAATAAAAAGCACTTTTATTAATTTTAACTATATTTTATTTTGTAATAAAAATTATTTATGTAAATAAATATCATTTAAAGTATATTAAACAATAAGCAAAGCATAATATATTAATTATTATATAATTTTAGACCATATGAAACATAAATGAAGATATATCTAACCAAATATTTTATATGAATTATAACATAAGTAAAACTAATATTAAAAATAAATATTAAAACATATTAAAAAGCCAAATAATATTATATAAATCCCAAAATAAATGTGAAGATGAATCTATGAGTATTGTTCAAATTATGTGTAAAACATAAGGGAAAAGAGGACTAAAAAATAGGCTTGTTAATTAATCTGAAAAATTTACTAAAAAGTGTTTTTTTTTAAAGCTCTAAATTTAAACTTCTTAAAAAACTGTACTTTGATTGCCAAAAAAGCTATATCTACTAAAAGAGTGCTTTTTCATTTTACAACCAATCACTAATTTTTCTTAAAAAAAGATTTTGTGGTCGAAAAAAGTGCTTATTCAATCTTCAAAAGCTCAACCAAGTAGGCACTTAATGCATATGCTTTCAAGTCACTTTAACTCCTTCACTTCCAAACAGTACCTAAAATCAAATATGAGTCCAAGTGAATGTTCTAAGCATTTCTAAGGCATTAATCATTACGTGTAGTACATAAAATAAATCAACATTTAAACACATATTAGTGACACATAAACTTCAAAAGTAACAGATGCTCAAGACTAAGAATGACATTATTATGGTTATTTCTATTAAAAAAGTTATCCGACCTTGTTAATTGTTTCCAATACCTCTTAGCATGAAAATTATCATGTATTTAAATTATGTTTGACTAGGAAACCTAAAAATTTCTTCCACAATATCATAATTCAAATTATATGGTTGACCCCTTAATCAAAATCAAAATTTAGTCAAATCATGTGGCTTAAATTGTAAATTAGTATGAAATTTAAGAGTTAATTCTTACACATAATATAATCAAAAATAATAAAATTTCTAAAATGTCAAAAATAAAAATATCGAGATGCATTAGCAATCCTAGGGTGAAGAATTTGAAATCGAATACCTTCATCTTCCAAATAAATTGGAAAGGAAACTCCAAAGTTCATAACCCTATCACATGTACCTCTCCTTAACACTTAAGGTTTTCCCTTTAATTATAAGTGCTTAGCACTTTTTTTGTTTCTTGGTGCCATGATTAAGTGTATATGTAGAAAATCAACCAAGAACGCATAAAAGCACACCAAAAATAAGTAAAAAAATATGAAGAGAGAAAAGTTCCATGAAATTTTGTAAAAACCACTATAAAGATTTCAGATTTGTATGGAAATTAGTAGATATTTGTAGGAGTGTTTATCTAGGTGAAAGGAGCAACAATGAAGTGAAATCCTTAAGGAAAATGACGAAAGAAATGAGAAAGTTGAGAATGGCTCTTAAGTTTTAGAGAGACAAAGTTGGTAAAGAAGAAGAGAAAAAGTGAATATAAGGTGTTAGGGTTGAAGAGGGAGTGGTATAATGAGGTTTGGAAGTGATACTTCACGTGTTTTCTTGGCTTCCCTGTGATGCATGATCCTGCCTTGGAGTCATGATTGTTACTCGAGGAGCACGATCATGACAGATGCTTGGCCTCCTTACAAGATCATGCTCCATGAGGCACAATCTTGGCATTTTAGAAATGGCACATCTTGTCCCATTTCTTCTTTTTTTCTTTATGTAAATCCTGAGCTTACTTCCCTAACTTATAATAACTTTTAAAAAAAAAGAAATGTAGCCATCCAAAGCACTCCAAAAACATTAAAATTTAAACCAAATACCATAATTCAAAATAAAGAACCTTACTATCAAAATGTTAAGTTAAGGTCTCTAGCTTGATGTTTCATCATTCAAAACTCAACCGAGATCAATTATGAGTAAATTGCTTCCACCCATATTGTTTAACTTTAGTTTAATGGCCCATAAATAATTTATATATTGTGAGATAATAAAAGGGACATAATCAATCAAATTAAAAAATTCAAAGTAATTTTAGTAAAGCCCTTTTCGATATCAAACTGCCAACAAAATCGGGAATGATGAAACTCCTTAAATCTTAGATATAATCAAACAATTTAGCTTATAGGAATGTGAATTAGTTATCATCTTCTGCAATCACCATCATCCATATATTCCTCAATCTCTATGTCTTTTGTCACATGTTCCTCATAACTTACTTCTTTAAAGTGGCTCTTCTCTTGCCCTTTGATACATTTATCTGTTATCTTTATTTTCTTAAAAGGGTTGCTTTCTTTTGGATGATTCAAAACCTTGCTCATATTGAACTACACATGCTTATCACCAATTCGAAGAAGCAATTTGCCTTTATAAACATCTATCAATGCTTTTTCAACATTTATGAAAGGTTGTCTAAGAATTGTGGACGGTTCCTATCCTCTTTGAAATTAAATCCCGCGAAGTCCATAGGCATAATGAACTTGTCCACTTTAACTGTCACATCTTCCACCACACCAAACAATTTCTTGATTGATTGATTCACCAATTAAATAAGCATCAATGTTGGCTTCGCATTATTGATCCCCAATTTTCTAAAGATCGACAAAGGCATAAGATTTATACTTGCTCCTAGGTCATATCAACACTTTGCAAATTCCCAGTCACCAATTACATAAAGTATTGTAAAGCTCCTTGAATCCTTCAAGTTGGAAGGAATGTGACTAGTGATAATGAAACTATAACTTTTAGTTAGTGCTAATGTTTGATTATCTTCCTAATCTTTCCTTTTTAATAATATGTCTTTAAGGATCTTAGCATACTTCTACATTTGTTCCATTCCCTTCATAAAAGATAAGTTAATTTGCAAAGTCTTCAGCTTCTCTATGAACTTTGCAAATTTTGTGTCCATTTTGTTCATCTGTAATCTTTGGTGGAATGGAATCTTAGGTGGGTATGAAGGAGGGGCAACATAATGAGGTTCCTCATTCTTTTCTTCATCCTTTTGCTTCTTTTCTTGGTCCTATATAAGGTGGGTTATATCTTGTTTCTCTACTAGCTTTTCAAGCTCCTTCCCACTTCTAAGTGTGATTGTATTGAGCTATTCTCTTGGATTTGGTTTAGTATTACTTGAGAGAATCCCTACATTTCTTAAAGACAATGCATTTGCGAGTTTGCCCGCTTAAACCTCTAAATTATGAATGGAAGAAGCGTGATTCTTTATTGCTTGTTTAAACTTCCCTTCCATACTTATGACCCTATCCATAATCTTGTCCAATTTTAAATCATTGGCAATGGACTTATCTTGTTGAAATCTAAATGGAACTTGATTTTTAAATTAATTGCCCAAATTATTAGATTAAGAAAAATTCAGGTGGTTCCGCCACCTAGGATTATATATGTTTGAGTATGAGTTACACCCTCCTACTTAACCAAATTGCATGCCATATGGTCGAGTTGCTCCATATTATTATTTTGCATCAAGAAGCAACTAGCAGTAACATGATTATTTTGTCACATAACTCGTATCCATGTTGAATTTCTTTAATTGGAGTGGATTAGGAGGCTTGTAAATTATTCAACTGTCTCGTTAATTTGGTGATCTCAACCTATAATGCTATAATTTAGTTAATAACACTGACTCTCTTATGATCTCAAAAGTCAACTACTATCTGCTTCTATCTTATGTCTAAAGACGATTGTTATTTGCCATCTCCTCTAGATAATCCTCCATTTCCTTAATTGTTTTTCTCATCAGAGATCTTATAGAAGCTGTGTCTAAGGTCCCCCTCATAGGTGCATTAACTCTATTGTAGGAAGTTTGTAATATGAAACCCTTTGTTAAATTATGGTAAAGACATTTCCTTTGCAAATCCTTGTAATTTTCCCACGCTTCGTATAGTAACACCATATTGTTTTGTTGGAAATTTATGATCTCCTTAATCAATCTTGTCATCTTTTTTAAAGGGAAGTAATTGTCTAAAAATACATGCACTAGTTGCTACTATATCTTGACGTTGTTTAGGGTTAGGGAATGATACCACGCCTTGGCTCTATCCCTTATTGTAAAGGGAAAGAGCTCTATGCTCACACCATCTTTTGACGTACCATTATATCAAAAGGTATCACATTTTTTTAGAAACTTCACTGGATGGGCGTTAGGATCTTCATTAGGCAACCCATAAAATTGTACATTGTTTTGCAAGATATTCAGCAATGTTGGTTTGATCTCAAATGATGTTGCTTGCATTTGTGTTCGAGTAATGCTTTGATGTGTAGCGTTAAACCCAGTTATCATTGTAATATCCTTGTTTGATTATTATAATGTATTATACATGCATTTTATAAAGTATGCTTTATTTATGGTGTACTAAAGTAATTTAAGCGTTTAAATGTATTACTAAGGTTATAACAAAGATCCTAGATAGATCAGAGATGGTTCTAAACTTGATCAAAATTTTCCTACAAAAGTTTTGAAAACTCTTAATAGCCATAGAATGAGTCCGAACGAGCTTGAAAAGCCTTAAAATATGCTTTAAGGATGTAGGTGACACTTTCGAATGAAATCCAGATGATTTCAATGAATAGTATTTTTAGATGAATAGTAAATTTGAGTGAATAATATGTCCACTTGATAGTGATTTTGGGGACCTAATTTCCAAAAATTTTAAAAATTCCCTAAATAGGTATTAGAGTCTAATGATACTGAAATGAATTGAAAATAAGCCCGATCAGATGAATTTTGGATATTTCAAAAGTTTAGTTTTGGAAACTAATAGGTACTGAGGATTTTAAGCTCATTCGAATATTTTTTTGAAGTATCGAATCAACAAGTAGTGACCCTAATTAGAGTATTTCATGGTCAATTTGATGATAAAATGGTTATATAATAATTTCAAGATTTAATTTGGTTAGTTGGTGAATTAAATGCATTAAAGGGCAATTTGGCCTTTTTGTACTCATTAAAGGAAAATTTGTCTTTTTTACACGATATTAGTGGATTGATAAGTCATTAGAGATGAACAATGAGAAAATGATGTGTGTGATGAGTCATTAGTGATGACAAATAAGAAGGTGAAATGTGTAATCCATTAAATAAGTATAATAGCAACATTTTGCTTCATTTTGGTGTTAACCATGAGAGTGAAAGGATAATACACATGAGAGTGGAAAAAGAAGAACAAAAGAAAAGAGATCAAGATGAGTTATGACCATTAATAAGAGAAAGGAAGGAAGAGAGAAAAAAAAAAGAAAAGAGAAAGGAGAAGAGAGGTTCAGCTATAGCCATGGAGAAATGATCCAAAGCATTTTTCATGCTCTTCTACCTCCAATCATGCATCCGATAAGGTTCCATATCCATCTAAGTGAAGAGGACGAAGAAAATGTTTAGGTATGTTTACTAGTTTGGGTGAAAAAATTGGTTTTGTTGTGTTATAGTTTAGATTTGGTTTTGATGGTGTGATTTGCACCCTTTTGATGTAATGTCAAGCTTTTAGTACATTAGAAGCAATTGGGAGAAGAAAATCAAGAAAACCTAACATATGAAGCCTTAGACAAACTTGGTAAAAGGTGAGACCGATTGCCTAAAGTATTTTATCTTGGGATTTTATGATTTAAGATTAATGAATGGCATTGGGTAGTTAGTTTAATGATGAAAGAATGAAAGAAAAACCATGGAAATGATTGGATGAGTTTTTGGCCACGGCTAGGGTTTTTTATGTGATTTGATACAAACTCCTATTTTGATGATTTATGATGTTTATAACATGATTATGATGCCAATGAAGTAAAGAAATGAAAAGATTTAATTTGGAATTAGTTTTTTTTAAAATTTGGTCTAGGGTGTATGATTTTGTAAAAAAATTGTTAATGAAATTTTGTTGTTTAAATATGCATACTAAAATGTCATAGAAGTGAATTTATATTAGTTTTAAGTGTAAGAAATCAAATGGAATTGAATTGGAAAAGTTTAAGTTAAATATGTTAAGTTTAGTCTTAAAGGAATTTTTAGTATAAGAGCATGGTTATGATGTAATAACCATATGAATGTGATTAAGGATGTTTATTAAGTGTATTTGTGGAATTGGAATTATTAAATGAAGTGTTATGTTATTATTTTGAAAAAATTAGTATATAGAGTGTTAGATGGAAAAAAAAAGCGTGCCATATTTGGAGAAACAGTAGATTCCAAAACTTTTTAGAAATCTAAATTGCAGCAGAAGCAATATATCCAAATCGTCATGCCAATCCATACATGATATAGTATAAGGATAATAATAAACATAAACAAGATAGAGATTATATTACTGCCTCCTTCGCTACAACTTTGACTCCTCGCTACACTCTCCTATCCTCGGCAATATATCCTCTCCTAAGTGAAGTATCCTCTTCTTCTTGTCATTGTTTCATGTTCTCAATATTGTATCCTCGACCAATTCGATCTACCACTTGTTCTTCTTAGACAACTTGGTTATTAAGATACTTTAATGGGAAAGGAGAAGAAAACTTTGGAGGAGAATTTTCTTAAAAGAAAGAAGACCAAGAATGAGACACTCTCATGCAATTTTTTATTTTTTTTATGCAAGATAGGAGAGAGAATGATAAAAACGTAAGAACCTCTTCTTATTCCCTCACACTTTCGGTTAACAATGAAGGAAAGAAGAGTTTTCCAACCAATGCATCATTTCTTCATTTAATCAATCATAAAGAATCCATTAAATGAGACTCTTCTCATTTATCTTTAAACTGACTATATGAAAAGTCTATTATCCTAAGTAAGGCCTATCAATTTCGTTTTTTGATGATGAGAGAAGGAAGATGGTCTATCCAATGTACATGTTTCTTCTTTAATCCAATGAATGCTAATAGGTTAGATGCTATCATTAAAAGATAACCATTAAACCATTTAATGGTAAGTTCATAACTCCATTTAATGATGATAAACCATAATAAAGACCATCTTTATTTAGCAATTTAATCTTAAATGTGCAGCTGAACATTCAGCCCTAATGAGAAACGAAATTGCACTTTACTTTCTTAAAATTTTGTTTTAATTTAATTAATCCCATTAACCAAATTAAACCAAAGTCTAGCCAATTTCTAAACGTACATTTGGGCTTCTAATGAAGCATTAATTAGTGCAAGCCTAACATTTAATTATGGGCTTCTAAAACCTCAATTTATATTTCTTACTTTGCTTGATAACCTTCCTTGAAGCTAAGTAGGGAATCTTATTAGACTTAGATAATTCAAGCTCCAATACGCCCAGAATTAAGTTAATCTCATTAGAATAAATTCTAGCATATTAACTAAATGTCATTCCATTAAAGACAATTAGTTGAACTTTTGAATTACTAAATATTATGAGAACATATATTTCAAAAAATATGTCCAATTGCAAACCCTATCATGAACCTTATTATAGCCATCCACACAACAAAGGATAAAATTACCGTTTTGCCCTTATGTTCGTTTTTCCTTTTAGATCTTCATTTTACTTTATATGGTGATTAATACATAAGATCTCATCTTGGTGTTAAGACTTGACGGGTAGCTAGTCCATCAAACTACTAGTGCCAGTTTAATCAGCAAATCTCCTTAAAACATCTAGAAGTTATGATATCACTAGAAACTCTTTATATGAGTGAATATTTCCTAATACATTTTTCAATTAATAATTCCAACATGAGGACACTGGATTAATACTTTATAAAAATCCATTATGATCATATCAAGAATTGTAATGAAACATATATGAGTTCACTGTTGGATCGGAAAAAGAAAGCATGCTATATTTGGAGAAATGATAGCTTTCAAAACTTTTAAGAAATCATTTTTCCAGTGGAAGCAACAAATCCAAATCATCATGCCAATCCATACATGATATG